>JAPFFP010047948.1:0-10093 GCA_026153255.1 Solanum medicagineum
ATACATGTGGGGGTGGGACATTACATGTGATGTGATTACGTATGTATGATACTTTTGTTGGGCGGTTCTACCGCAGCAGTGACCTTGTCGGCCCGCATATATATATATGTGTATAGATGTTTGTGGTATGCTGGGATTGCTGTTTGCAGGTTTGGGTAGTAAGTAAAACAGAGGAAACTCTGCCGAAATTTCCATAAATTCCTTAAGCTAATATAGTTGGAAATCCAATTTGGTGTTGTTTGGGTGCCCAATCGGCACTAATCACAACTCCTGGGTTGGGTCGTGACACGCCTCACTTATCTATCCAAGATTTCCACCAAAATTTTCTCATAAGTCAAGTTCTCCCCAAGCTCAACACCTTCCTAAGGATCTATAGCACTAGTATTACCAACCAACTCCCTCAACTTAGACACATAGAAAATCGAATGAATAGAACTCAAATCCGAAAGCAAATCCAATCTATTAGCCACATTCCCAAACCGCTCAACAATCTCACAAGATCCTACATGCCAAGAACTTAACTTGACCTCCTTCTATCCTCCGGATAAACCTTTTGAGGACCTCGAACCACTTTCAACCTTTCTTGATCAATTTCACTCTTTCCATAGTCCCCAACACTAAAACCGAGCCTATAGGCATCATTTCATGTCACTCAAACTACCCCACGTCCGGAACACATAGCTGACCTTGATACCAAAGCACACCATCTCCCCCTTGGGCAAAAAACCCCTATATTCTCCTAGGCAACCAATCTGCCCCAAGATTCATATCAAGGTCAAACATCTCAAGTTCCACAAGATCACACGGGAAGACTTTGTGCAACACCAAATAATAGGACAACCACGATAACTCTATGTGCGACAACTGATTCACCCACGAGAGCAATAACTGAGAAGGAGGTCCCTCAAGATCTCGGGACTCAAACTGAACATAACAGCCAACCGAGGAATCACAAAAGACAAATTCACACCCGGCCAAGAAAAACATAGGCATCAAATTTAAAGACTTTCAACTTACCAGTAGTAACATCTGGGGTCTCTTCCACCTCCCGACGAGCATGAAGAGCATAGAACATGTTGTTCCTCGGAGCACCCCCTTGAGAAGCTCTTGGTTGGCCTGGACTACCTCGAGCCACCTGACCCTGCCCCTCTTGAGTAACTCTAGGACAATCGACAATCTTATGACCCTCGACACCACATCCATAGCAGGCTCTCGGACTCTTCCGACAATCACCCATGTAATGCTTCCTACACTTGGGACACGAAGGATACCTTGGTCCACCACTAGCTGGTGCCTTAGGAGGAGGCACCTCAGCATTAGCAACCTGATCACTCAAATCGCGGCCCTGTTGAAAGCGACCAAAACCACTACCATGAGAGCCGGAGAACCCACCATCCAAAAAAGCCCTCTTAGTATCATGAACTCTCCTCTCCTTGAGTTTCTCCCTTTAAATTTGTTCAGCATAAACCATAAGTCTAGAGATATCCATACCCCGATTAAGAATGGTTGTGCGGAATTCACCATCAGAGATAGGCTCATCTATATGCCCTTGTGGGGCTTGACCTTCATAAGTCGGGCTATTCTGGCGGGTCTACCACGAGGCATCTTCTGTAATAGAGTAAGGGTACCATGAAGAACAAGAAGATAAAGTAACTATTCACAGCATGACATAAGACATGAAGAAGTGAGACAAAGAACATCGTCGTAGCCTCCCACTCATAGGCATGGTGCACTTCACACCCATGATTATGACTCTACTTGACGCGGCATGTTGGACTTTGACAAACTTAGGGCTCTGATACCATCTTTGTCATGACCCGAACCTAGGGCCTAGATGTATCACGGCACATGGGAACCCTAGAGTCCCCAAACAAGCCTCAAGATACCAAAACTCGCATCATCGGTTCGAAAGCATAATCAACAATCAACACATAGTTCTAAGGGATGAGAAAGTAGGACTCACGCTATGGGGGCATCATGGGGAAGGGTTAACATGAGTTCATATAACACATAGCTTGTAAATACTAAGGGGCGGGTACATAGGACTCACGCTATGGGGCAATTCGGGACTTAGGATCTTTCCATCAACATAAGGTCAAGTCACATGTCAATACTCAAAAACCAAATACGTAGCATAGACTTAATCATAACTCATAGCATATATCGTAAAGAGGTTTATAAGGTGTCCAACAATGCCTCTACATAGATGGGTCGGGGGCAAAGACATACCCGAGCTCACCCTAAAGTACAAAAAAAATAAAAGAGGTAGTATGGATAGATGGATGGTGGTTCATCCTTAAAAGATAAGACTCACCACTATAAGCAAAACTAGAATCCAGTTAAGCGTCAAATGGTGGATGATCAGGGTCCTCAGTCCCTACATGATAAAATCATGTAGGCAAGAGTATACGTTAGTACGTTTGAATGTACTAAGTATGTGCGGTGAAATGCATGTAATTTGCCAAAACCTGCATATCAAGGTTAGATGACAAGGACGCATAATGAAAGTAATATAACAAGATGCTATGAAGTTCATGATGCATGAAATGCAAATGATGCTCATATATGATGGGGATTTGACCTTAACCGACATGAGTAATACCAAGTGAGCTATTACTTGGAATCCCGATGAAATCCCCTCATCGGTAAACAGGTGGTCTACTTGACAAGGTTAGACCATACAATGCATTCTTAGGCTTAAAGTCCAAAACATAATTTCATAGTCTACATACTCATGCATAAGAATAGCCCGTTGTTGCTTCCCTAACACATGAAAGTGTACGTGGTCAACCCAAGTAATATAGTGACTCTTTTCATAAGCCGGATGTCGAACCCAAAGGACTTGTCGATTAATTATTTACTAAGTTATATTAATTCTAATTATTTATTTAAGCAGTGAACAATTAACCAAGATAAGAAATATTTTTACACAATCAATGAATGAATCGATCTAAAATTATGATTTAGCTAATAATCATGTTTAACCTCAATTTCATCAAATTATTTGATTATCTAGTTGTTGATTCACAGGATTAAAATTACCTGAACAGGGTTACACACCTCTATCGGCCTACCGTTATTGACTACCTAACTACATCATTGAGCGGGGATAGACAAACCAATAAAAGTGCTTTAACATTATCTTCCTGTATTTTGAACCAAGCAAGGCGGATGGGTAGTTGTCACGGGTCTCCCATACACAAATCAATCTAGTTTCCTAGTCGAGCAAGCTCCCTATATTACTGTGTTCTATCTGCTCCAACATCTCTCAAATCCAGAGTGAACAATAAATTTATTCCACGGTTCGCCAGACTCTGAAGTATAGATTAAAGGAATATAAGAACAACTAATATGATAAACAAATATTTCGAATCAATAATGACTAAACAATCATCTTATTAGCTGCCATAATTTTAGAACGAGAAGATTAACTCCACATAGACATGAAGAATTACAACAATTATTTAAAGATAAATATTAAAATAAATATTAATAGAGAAGAAAAGATGAAACCAAAATTCTCCAGCCTCCATGGCGGCTCTTATCTTTCTCTAGATCAAAAGTTATGTAAAATCTAATTTTATAGAATTTTATAGGTGTAAGAATAAATCCAAATAAAATAATTGAGTACAAAACAAATTGGAAAACCCAAAATCAGAAGGAAATTGGAGTCCTTCTTGCGCGTGATACTGTTCGCCGCTCAACAATTTAGTGTTGCCACGTGGCAGCTTCACTTCAATTGCAATTAGAATTGCAATTTTAATTACCCTGTACGTATATAATAATATACTTATTATTATATTCAATTTAATTCATTAAGTTGTTTGCTTGAATTTTCTTCTCTAATCTTTCTTTTTTAATTTGTTTGGGCTCCAAATCTCTTCATTTTTACGTCAATTTAATCTTACAAATAAAATACACAATTTACAATAATCTGTAAAATTTATACTCAAAAAGGATAAATAAAAATATTAAATATGAGGTAAATAATGACTAAAAATATGTAATTTTGGCCTCACATCACCCATTCATATACAAAATGGTGCAAGCACCCAAAATGCTCAAAGAGCCAAAATCAAATGACATATATGTGATCACAATATGGTGATAACCAATATCTTATCAAAATCATATCATTAAGAACATAATTAGGCTTAACCTATAACATAGTTCCCATAATAATCCATGTACATGAATGCATATGCTGTGAATAATGAGAGAATGACATGAGTAATTAGGATTAAATCGAAAATCAACAATATAAGGTGAAATTGAAGTAAAGACACCATTAAATCCATATTTAAATCCAACATAAGTTCACACATGCATAAACAAGCTTTTAAAAGGGACATGCATACTTGTAATTTCATAAACACAAAGTAATCTTCATATAATGGTTTAAATCACATTAAAATCATTAAATATACACTACCCATGCATCAATAGAATTTTAGGAATCATAATATTCAAGACCCCAATTAAAGTAAGCAAAATCCATGTAGGTTTTCTTAAAAATAATTTTGGGTCTCCTTGATTGGAATGAATCAAGGATGAACCCACATACCTTAGACTTTAAGTTCCTTGAAATCGAGTTGAGAATGAATGGAGGCTTGTCTTGGAATCTAAACTTGTTCTTGAGTTTCCTTGAATTTGTAATGGGGCTTGATGGAGGCTCTTGAGAGAACAAAAAGTGTATTTGAGATGAGAGTAATGAGTTTTGATCCTTTGGAATAAGGTTTAGGTCTTTTGGTGAGATTAAGATGGCATTGAAAGTCTAAAAAGGTCATTGGAGTAATTAAAATTTACGAAAATGTCATTAGTGAACAGATGAAAAATTTCACAAAGTGTCGTCTCACTGGAGACTTGACTGGTCATGTGGCACTCCACGGGTCGTGTGGAGTGACCGTGGAACAAGACGTAGCCTCAAAATTTTAATTGGAACAATTCAGGAGAAAGTTAGCATCGTCGTCACTTCGACGGACCACTTCAAGGGTCGTGTGGTGCTTCACGGTCCGTGTAGTTGTCTATTGCACCACACTTGGACAAGAAAATGTTGTCAGGCCACCCCACGCCCAGTGGCATGAGCCGTTAGACCCTAAACGGCCCGTCAAAGGGCTCGTGGCACCATACTTAGCAAAAATTCTTCCCACGCCCATCAAGCCTCCCTTGAATACACCCCCACGACCCTCCACACGGTCAGTGGCAAGCCACACGACCCGTGCCACTGGCCGTGTCACCTTCTTTAGGCCAAAAATTGCCTTTTCCAACCCCAAACCATCCAAACGGCCCGTCACACACCTCACTGGTCGTCAAGCTGTCCGTGTGACATCACTACACGGGAGGGTCTCACGAAAACGATCATAACTCCTTCATCCGACATCGGAATGAGGTGAAACCAAGTGCATTGTGAAGCTAACTCAAAGGGATTCCCATTATTTAGACCAAAAATTTCTTTTCCATCCCCGACCCACCCATACAACTCGTCCAATGTCACACTACCCGTCAAACTATCCGTGTGACATCACTGCACAGGAGGGTCTCACGAAAACAGTCATAACTCCTTCATCCGACCTCGGAATGAGGTTAAACCAAGTGCATTGGAAAGCTAACTCAAAGGACTTTTACTTGACATGTCGTGTGCCACCCAGTTCCAAGTGTGCTAAAAGTTATGCTCCTTTAAATTAACCCTTCTATCGGTACATGTGTTGAACTTAGCCAACGGAAATCCTTTTGAACATGGCTTGACGTAGGGGGCCCATGATGTCTTAGACTACATACATGATCTTGGAATTTCTGGGTCCTTACACTTGTATTCCAAATAATTAATATAAAATAGTTTAGAACTTCTTTAAAAATATATATATTTTTGAATAGAACAATGGAAGAGAGTAGCATGTTCTATCAATATATGTATTATTTCCTTGTAATCATACTCAAACCAAAGTATATATTCAAGAGTTCTTTCACTTTTCAATGAGTTCTTTATCTTCTTTGAACTGCTCTATATTTGATCCATTGTAATGACACAAGAAATTGTTATCGAACTTTCTTTAAAAAGAAAATAAATTGTAGCATTTAAAATCATGAACAGAGGCATGCACATGGAAATAGGTTTGACGACAAATATAGTGACGATCCTACTATAACAATTGATCAAGAATAACTTAAAGTAGGAAAAGGTTTTTGTGTTTTGTGCCTCTACCTAATTAACACATATATGTAAAAAAAATTAATTTACATTCATCCTATATTTTTTAACAATTTGCACACTCAAGTCTATATTTTCCTGCAAATCATAAAAATATGTCTATAATGTTGCGATTTCTAACGACAAAATAAGAAACATTAAAATTCAACTATCCCTTAAACTAAAAGATGGTATGTTTATTGTCTGTTGCTTATACTACAGTAGTTTCTTGTTTAAAAAATAAAGACAGTAGATTACATTTGAGTATAGAAGAAAACCTCTGGCGGCATGTGTTTGACTGAAGAAAATCTCAATGCCTTCAAACTGCAAAGGATCTATTCCAACCGCAAAATTTCAAATCATTAATCAAATATCAAAAGAATGTCCTGCCATGACCCAAGTCTAGGGCCTAGACGTGACACGGCCAATAGGAAGTCTGAAGGCATCCCAAATAAGCCTCATAGCATATCATGTACACATCCTTGGTTGCGGAAACGAAATAAGACAATAACAAAAGTCAATTATAAAAAGGGAAGCGGGAATAAGGAAAGTCTTTCATAACCATAAAAACATATGAAGAGTCGAACTCAAATATATAGACAACCTATATCACCTTTATAGGGTTGTAGTTTTTTCGTAGATTCTATGTGAACACGAAATGCTTTGTGTATCAAGCTGCTTTTCTTATGATTTTTCTTATTAGCACGGAAAGAGGTCATGAATTGCCTACACCACATTTTCTTAGAGTACTTGTCTTTGTCAAACTTTGCATGAACACATAATAATTTGTGCATCAATTTTTTTTTCTTTTATGAGTTTTCGTATTAGCAAGGCAAGACATTACCTCCATTACGACTAGTGAATTTTGAATATTGAATTGTTTAAACTTATAGTTATACATTCTTCTTATTTTGGCTCTCTTCTTATTTTTCTTTTTTGGTACATTGATTTATATTTTTCTGAATTGTCCAAATAAATAATTTTAAGAAAAAAATATGATCAATAATTTTCTTTTATTCGTCTCAATTTATATAATTGTATTTGATTGAGCAAGAAATTAATTCCTTTAAAGAAAAGGAAAAGACTTTCCATATTTTCAATTTAATTGGCTAAAGAATTCATTAATTAAAATAAACTAAAAATTGATTCTTTCCTTAAACTTCTTTGTGTGAAGGAACTCTAAATCAAACAATTAAGTTAAGCAAACTGCCACAACCACGCAAACAAAATGAAGTTGTTTCACCTTTTAAATAACCTCTATGACTTCATTTTAATATAAACAAATCCAAGCATATAATATATAATAATATAATATTAATTCATATAATTCAGAGAGTTTTCTTGTGAATTCAAACAAAAATCATTAAGCTTCGTGTACGATTCAGGAAAACTCCAATTTGTTCTCTGTTGAATTCTGGTATATTTTGTTTACAATTATTGATTCTTGATTTTGATGTGAAAAAAGTGACCACATAAAAAAGTTCACAACTTTATTTGTTTTCTTGCATTTTTGAGTAAGTTTAAAGATACCCTTTTGCTTGAATTATGTTTCTAAGTGTGTATTTATCTGTGTGGGATCTCTGTTTGTTCCATTTCTTTTTTGTGGGGGTAAAGGAAATTGCCTTTTTTGTTGTGATTCTGATGTCCTTTAGATGCTTGAAATTTGCAGCAAGAGATCAACAAAGTTTGAGTCTTGCAATGGCCAAGAGTTCTTTCATATTTGGGTATGTTTCATATTTGGCTTTTGTTTTACTCAATGTGCCCCTGTTTATCTATATCTTGGTTGAACATGTTCAGAATCTTAAGTAGATCTAGAGTTAGTGTGTTTGTTATATGTGTAGACATAGAGCTAGAACATGATGAGATTTCAGCTTATCAAGGACATAATTTTAGATAAGAGGGTTATGAAGGTCATGGACTAGGGTAGAAGGGTAGTATATTATTGACTGTAGTCTTGCTTTTTGATGAGATAAGGCTTGGTGTAGTCTGGAGTGTCGTGTAGTTTCTGTCTTAGTATTAATCTTATTCATGTAGTTCTGGCTTTTGGTATATGTTATCACCGGTTGTTTATTATGTTTAGGTGATCACACTATTTTGTTGATGTTATTGTTCCTTGTATGAATGCTCTATGTTGCTTTTCTATTAGTTTTCTTCATGGTGGTTTTTTCTTTACATTACTATTTTGATTTGCTTCACTTGAGCCGAGGGTCTTTTGAAAATAACCGAGGTAGTCGTAATGTCTAGGTATATTCTATCTTGCCCAGATCCACTTTGTGGGATTTTAGTGGTATGTTGTCATTGTACTAATGTAAGGACTAAGATTTTCAAGCTTATTTATGTTGTTTAAGGCCATCGTGGGCCCCCTACTTCAAGCCAAGTTCAAAGGATTTTCCATTGGCTAACTTTGACACAAGTACCGGTAGAAGGGTCAACTTTAAACTAGCATAACTCTTACCATATTTGGAAATGTGTGTCCTACAACATTTCAAGTGAAATCCCATTGAGTTAGCTTCGCAACACACTTTGGTTTCACCTCATTCTGAGGTCGGATGAAGGAGTTATGATCGTTTTCGTGAGGCCCTCCTATGCGGTGTTGTCACACAGACTGTTTGACGGCCAGTGTGGCCTTTGACGGGCTATTTGGGGAAGTTGGGTTGGAAAATGCCCTTTTTGGCACTAAGGAAGGTGGAACGGCTAGTGGTACGGGCCATGTGGCTCACCACTGATTGTGAGATGGCCAAAAGGTGTGCCAAAGGGAGCTTGTTGGAAATTGGGAAAAATGTTGCTAAGGGTGGTGCCATGGGCACTATTGACGGGCCGTGTGGAGTAGGATGGCCCATGGCACTTGGATGTGTGGTGGCCTGCAATATTTACTTTTGTCTAAGTGAGGTGGGGCGGACCAGTACACAGTCCGTGTAACGCCACACGGTCCGTGAAGCGGTCCGTCAAAGTGACGAGACGTCAATTTTTTCCAACTTTCCCAACTTCCATTTTTTTTTCACTAAGGCACTTCACACGGGCACTCCACACGACCTGTGGAGTGCCACACGACCAATGAAGTCTCCAATGAGATGACACTTTGCCAAATTTTCCATCCGATCACTAATGGTATTTCCGTAAATTTTAATAATTCTAATGACTTTTTTAGACTTCCAATGCTATCTTAACCTTCCGAAAAGACATAAACAATATTCCTAAGGATAAAAATCATTACTCTCATCTCAAATGCACCCTCAATTTTCTCAACAGCCTCCACCAAGACCCCAATCCCAATTTCAAGGAAACTCAAGAACAAGTTTAGATTCCAAGACCCAGTTCCAAGCTTCCATTCTTTCTCAACTCAATTTCAAGGAACTTAAAGTCTAAGGTATGTGGTTTGATCCTTGACTTCCTTTCAATCAAGGAGATTGAAAATTATTTTTAAGCAATCTCATGGACTTCTAGTTACTTTAAATTCGAGGGTTCTGAAGATTATGAATCCTAAAATTTTAATTATGCATGGATAGCATTTATTTGATGATTTTAATGTGATTTAAACTATTACATGAGGATTTTTTTTGGGGTTTATGGAATTTCAACTATGAATGTCCCCTTTAAGATTTCTAAATGCATGGGTGATTGCAATATGAATTTAAATGTGGATTTAATTATGTTTTCGATTGAATTTCATATTATATTTTTGATTTTTGATTGAATCCTAATTACTCATGTCATTCTCTCATTGTTCATAGCATATGCATTCATGTACATAGATCATTTTGAGAAATTATGTTATGGGTTAATCGTAATTACGTTCTATGATATGAGTTTTCATAAATGTTGGTTATGGCAATATTGTGATCACATATATATCTTTGATTTTGGCTCTTTGAGCATTTTGGGTGCTTGCACCATTTTGTATATGAA
>JAPFFP010047949.1:0-10093 GCA_026153255.1 Solanum medicagineum
CTATTTATAGAAGTCCAAGTTTCCAAAATTGCACCATAAGGGTTCCAACTTAGCCTATTGATCAATTAGGTCCCAAATTTTTCTATTTTGATCCAATCGAGGACTTCCGACTTAAACTTAATTATTCACGCCAAATTCACTTGATACTCTAATTATGCATCGGGAATATACGTAAGTTCAAGTTACACAACATGCACAACAAAATTTCCCAATTGGATAATTATCCGTAATTGAAAGAACTACGGGGGCTAACAAGATAGCATGTTTTTAGGGTTTTTACTTTGAGACTCAATATTGGAGAGGAGAATACACTTGTAGATTCACTTTATCTTTCAACCTTGTCATTCTCAATACAAATTGGGATTAGTTGTTCTTCAATCTATTTGGGTAAGGGATTAATTAGTTTTCTCAATTCATAGTTTCTTTCTCTACTCATAGCATGAGTAGCTATACCCACAACTTGGGGTTGTGGGAACCATGAAGATCTAATCAATTAAACCCGCATTATTTGCAATTCTTAGAATGGGTATTTGTGTGTATTAATCAATTCTCTTCATTTTGCATGTTTGCTAGTGGTGGCCAATATTAGAACTTGCCTAGTGTTACCTTCTCGATCCAGGTGGTAATAAATAGGAAAAGAAATTGATTAATAGGATTTGATTATGTGTTCTCATCTAATCAACCGAATTAGACCAAAAGAAGGTTGACTGGGACTATAGATAATGGTTAGGATAGCACACTATGGAAATGGACCAAGTCCCATAGTAAAATTCGCCCTCCACCTTTGACCAAAGGGTTGGGAGAACTTAAATTACCATGTTGCATGCTATATTCTAGTCGAGAATTGTGATATTCGGGGTGTTGAGTTAATAAATCATGGGGAACACAATTACCCAAGTTGCTCTCCATTATTGATTGTCTCCCATTTTAGTTAGTTTATTTTAATTTCATATCAATCATTTTAAACCCCTCTTTTTGGGAATTAAGTTGTTTGATACTTGAATTGCTTATTAATGAAACAATTTGTAAAGTCTCCATATTTCTTGTAGGATTCGACCCTAAACTTGGTTAGATTTATTACTTTGACTATCGTTTTGTCCTCTAGGAAAGAGGTGCGTCTTGAGCGTGGTCAGGAAGAAAGTGATTGAGGGCTTTTGTAAACCATAAGTGATAGAATCTTCCTTGAGTTAGAAAGATATAGAAACCAGTTTACAACTCGTAAACCAAGTTACGAGTCGTAACTGTGTCTCATTTAGAATTCCAATGTTCAATATTGTTGTGCACTTTTGGTTTACGAAACTACTTTATGATTCGTAGTTCTAACTATGACTCGTAACTAGCTTTCATAATACTCTTCTGCAACTGATCCAAATTATTTTTTGTTTTCATTTCTTTATTGTTGGGGCTAATGATAGTGTGTTTGTGTTTATTCTTCAGGTACTATGTCCCCAAAAGTGAACTGCGCTCAAACGACAACTCAGAGATGAATCTATAGATGATGAGCATTTGGGTGATGAGTAGGCCCAACTTAGTGGGTCAGCGGAGATGTACGACACCTAACCTGACCCAGTAGCACCTCAACCACAAACGAGAGCTGGGCAACCTCAGGCACAAAATGATAGTCCTGCATAGTCTGATGAGTAAGGCATGAGAGGACTGGGAGTAGTATGCCCCATATGACTCCTTCTAGAGAAGAGCAAAGTTCAGAGAAGGGCTCCTAGTATAGAGGAGATGTTGAATCCTTAGTAGCACCATCATCTTCATTAGTACTAGATGCTATTACTCACCAATGGGGGATCGAGGACATGGAGGCTATCTTTTTGGAGGGCATGCAACACAAAGAGAAGGGCAAACCCACCCGCTCAATATATGAGGAGCCCAGGGTTATTAATGAGGGATTGAGCCATGTCTCAGGTCTAAAGGACACAATGACAAGATATGGACTCACGTGGTTGACGGATAAGCTTAGACGTTATGCTCCTATTCTGGTATGGGAGTTCTGTGCAGTGTATCCAGCCATGGTTCTTCGTGATCTTCCCAAGGGGCAGAGACCTCTCACACAACCGAGATTAAAAAAGGCACGAGTGAGAGGGCGACGAGTCAATTTTTTAGATGAGACAATCTGTCGTGTACTTTATGGTCCCGAGTACCACGCCCCGAGGTCTACAGTAGAGTTTAATCACAGGTTGGGGCAGGCCAAAAATCCTTTGGTCATGAGGGATTTGGTATATCGGACTTCACTTTGAGATGGGTATCCGGGCACATTGCAGAGCAGGTTTAGAACCTGCTTAGGTTACTACGTATATGGAGCCTATTGTCAAGGCTTCCCTTTCTTTCCCAGCCAAATTTTGGTGGGTGGCAGGGTCCAGAGCCTGCTTGGGTTACTACCCATATAAAGCCTATTGTCAAGGCTTCCCTTTCTTTCCCAGCCAAATTTTGGTGGGCAATTGTTAAATCTCGCATCCTGCCTACTCTAGCGGATAACACTCTTACACTAGAGCGAGCGGTATTGGTTGCTAGCATCTTAGCTGGCTACAATATTGATTAGGCCCGACGTCATAGCCGAACAGATCCATGAGTCGGCACTCGAAAGGTCCACCTCTATCTCGTTCCCGATGTTGATCTATAGACTTTTTTTAGAGTCTCGGGCGGAGATACTTCATCAGCTGGACCAGTTAGTCGCGGCGCAGCACACTTTGGACGCCAGCCTGTTTAAGGCTGATGAGAACCCAGTGGCACTTCAGCAGGCACAACCTCCTCTTATGCTCGAGATATTTGTTCCAGAGCCACCACAAGAGGGTTCGGTGGCTACCCCCACTACGACTATTGCTGTTACTACTGATGAGAGACCCCAGTAGCCTGAGGCAGTTGATATTGAGAGGGGTCCCACTATAGGTGCACCTACACCAGAGGTCACTGCATCATAAACTTCTACACCGAGCATAGTTTATGTGTCTGTTGTCTCTATTCAGGCCATGACGTAGTGCTTATCATGTACTAAGCCTAGCTATCTCAGCTTATTTAGCAACTCAAACCTTGGATCCAGTAGACTATTGTGGACTCAAAGGAGTGATGTCGGACATTCACCCTATCTACATTAAGGAGCGTGTTTCCATGGTGGATGCCCATATCACCTTTGAGAACTGGGTGCAGAAGAGGTTGTCCGAGACCCGGCCTTCAGATTTGTCAGCCGTACGTGAGGAGATTGCAAAGCTTAGGGCTGACATAGGAGCTTCACTTGCAGTGACCGCGTCATTACCAGAGACTAGATCTCTGGTGTCGTTGTAACTAGAACTACCCCTTTTCTGGATCCACCTCACATCATTTTGATATATTTACCTTGGAGGATCCCATACAACCTTCCCGTAGGAAGAGACCCCTTATAGAGGGTGATAACACAGAGGAGAGAGATGTGCATCAAAAACTCTCCGAGGTTGATTATGAAGATGAGGAGGATGATCTTGGGTTAGCCTTGATGACATCAAGGCAAGAAGAAGAGATAAGGCAAACACGAAAGGTGGAGCAGATGAGGGGTGATGGCCCCTCTGGACAGAGTTCGAGAACTAAGGAGGCTACCCCACATAAGGGAAGGACCAAACTCAACCCAAGACCAGCGCTTAGGCACCAATGTATATTTTGTTACCCTTAGTTTTTATATTTTTGCATGATTGGTGCATTGAGGATAATGCACACTTTTTCGATGGGGTGTAGGTTATTATGACTTCAGTGAATTCTAAGTAGCTTATAGTCCATAACTACCCCAAATTTTGATCCTGAGGTTTTCTTGTCTGTCTTCTTTTTCCTTGTGGATATTTAATTTCTGTTGAACCGGCACGTTTAGGATATTTAGATAATATTTGTAGCATATATTACTAAATCCTATAGCATATAGCATGTTTTTTATGTTTGTTTTAAAAATTGGTACACACCAAAATTTTTTATTAGTAGTTAAATTGCAACCATGCATTTTTCAATGTTTGGCAATATTTATTCTGATAAGTGAGGGTAATTTGAGATATGAAGCATGATCTGTGAGATTCTTATTGACTATGTATGCAATGTCATATATGTGTGAGATTATTTTGCCAGATTCATGCATTTTGTGCTAATCAGAACTTGCCCTGTTACTCTAAGTTAGACTATAGATTAAATGGATTAGGAAGGGATCTTAGGCCTTTGTTCTCTCAATTAGTCTACTTTAGCCTAAAGTGACAAACCAAATGGCATTTTATCCCTTGTTCCAAATATTTGAGCCTCATGAACCAATTATTTCTTAACACCTAATTAGCCTAACCTTGTCTAGTGATAAACCTTGAAATTGGCCCTGGTCTATCCTTGAGCATTGTGAACCTGGATTGTGGTAAAAAGCCTAAGTTAAGGGTGGCTACCAAAAGTGGCCCTAGTTTGGGGATTAGATATTGTGTACTTCAACATAGGCCAAAAGCCTAAGTTGAGGGTGGCCGGTGTAGGGGTAAAATTACACAAATAAGGTGGTGAGCTGGAAAGGAGAAGAAAAATAAGAAAATCATGTACTGGGTGAAAGAAAAAGAAAAAGATGCCTTATATGAGCTAAAAAGCGAAATGATGTGTAAAAATGAGGCAAACATTGAAATATTCGAAAAAGCTTGAATTGCAAAAAGGGAGAATAAGGTAGAAATATTAGAATTTGTGAGGTGAAAGTGTTGAAAAATGTAGTTCAAGGATGACTTTTAGTCACTATATTTCCAAAATGCCATACCAAAGCCCCCTGAGCCTATGTTACAAGCCGAGAAAGTCCTAAAGTGATCCTAGCCCAGTTAATTGAAAGTCTGAGTCATGAGTACATGCGCAAGCCTATGGTATCCTGAACATTTTTTGTGAGAGTGAGTGTTTTTCCTCAATCCCATGGCTAAAATTGAAATCATCATTGAGTGTGTTATTTGGGACTTCTTTCTGTGAGAGCACTTCCGTTGCATTATCAGCATTTAACTTATTTAGTGGCTGTGGATTGTTGATATTCCTTTACTTATTATAGTTGTGTTGTTAGATGCATCACCATGCTTTGGTTTGCTAATAGCTATCTAATCTTGTTTTGAAAAGTTGGTGTAGGTACCTGAATTTGAATTGAGTGTGGTGTATGCCATTTGGTTGATATCTGTTTGTTGCTATATTATCTAGGTAGATTGAGTCATCGATTGAGGACAAGCAACAATATTAAGTTGAGGATGATGATGTGCTGTCAAAATACAATACATTTGATGCCTAAAACTTGGAATTTTGTGTGTTCTCAATGCGACTTTTATGGTTTTTATGTGTTTTTGTGTTTGTTCTTGTAGGAAAGCAAGATTGGCATGATCTTAGGGAAAGTTGCAGACTTTTTTGATTTTTGAAGGTTTACGAGATCCTCTACGAGTCATAGAGCCCTTTACGAGTCATAGGGTGGGTCTCATAAAGATTTCCGGTGAAGGATGAAAATCTTAAGCTCCGCCATAGGAGACCCCTTTACGAGTCATAGATCACTCTATGAGTCATAAAGGGAGGTTTTGTGAAGATTTCCAGAGAAGGACCAGATGCTGCATTTAAAGTTTACGAGGGTTCAATACGGGTTGTAGATCAGCCTATGACTCATAAAGAGGATTCATAACAGTGAAGTCCAAGATTCAAGAAGCTAAATACGAAAGATCAATTACGACTCGTAAACCCAGTTACGAGTCATAACTGCATGTCATAGAGTTCGCCGATCAATTTTCTAATTTTTTTAGGGACTTATCTGTAAATACTACAAATAGTTAATTTTATGTTATTATGTAGGAGAACATGAGAGAACATTGTAGAGAACATTAGAGAACAAATTAGATAGCTTTTTTTAGGGTTTTTACTTTGAGACTCAATATAGGAGAGGAGAATACACTTATAGATTCACTTTATCTTTCAACCTTGTGATTCTCAATACAAATTGAGTTTACTTGTTCTTCAATCTATTAGGCTAAGTGATTAATTATGTTTTCTCAATTCATAGTTCCTTTCTCTACCCATAGCATGAGAAATTAAACCCACAACTTGGAGTTGTGGCAACCATGAAGATCTAATCAATTAGATATGGATTATTTGCAATTTTTAGAGTGGGTATTTGAGTGTATTAATCAATTCTCCTCATTTTGCATGTTTTCTAGTGATGGTCAACATTAGAACTTGCCTAGTGTTACCTTTCCGATCCAGGTGGTAATAAATAGGAAAAGTTATTGATTAACAGGATTTGATGATATGTTCTCATCTAATCAATCGAACTAGACCAAGGGGAGGTTGATTGGGACTATAAGGAATGCCTAGGATAGCTCACTATGGAAATGGGCCAAGTCCCATAGTAAAATTCGCCCTCCACCTTTGACAAAGGGTTGGGAGAACTAAATTATCGTCATGATACTATATTCTAGTTGAAAATTATGATATTCGGGGATGTTGAGTTAGTGAATCATGGGGAACACAATTACCCAAGTTGCTCTCCATTATTGATTGTCTCCCATTTTAATTAGTTTAGTTTAATTTCATATCAATCATTTTAAACCCCCCTTTTTTGGGAATTAAGTTGTTTGATACTTGAATTGTTTATTAGTGAAACAATTTGTAAAGTCTTCATATTCCCTGTGGGATTCGACCCTAACCTGGGTAGATTTATTACTTTGGCGATTGCTTTGTCCTCTAGGAAAGAGGTACGCCTTGAGTGTGATCAGAGAGAAAGTGATTGAGGGCTTTTGTAAACCATAAGTGATAGAATAATCCTTGAGTTAGAAAGATATATAAACCATGAAAAGTGAGAATAGTAGATGATTGAAATAACTAGCTAAGAGTCATATGGTGATAAGATAAGAAATTGGGTGATGAGTCAAGTCCCTCAGTTTTTGGTTAAAAAGTAGTAAGTATCATCCAACTCTCAGGATAAAAAGTAGAGGAAGAGTTGTAGTTAGTATGAGATGGAGTACACTTGCATGAGAAAGGAGTTGATGTTGACAGGCTTTGTGTTAGTAAAGATCAAGTATAAGTGTTGAATAGAAAAGCAGATGGCATAAAGTGGTAGACCTAACTAGGCTCATGATTTTGAAAAAAGAATTACATGAGATTTATAGAGTTATGAACTTAGTTAGGTAAGGAGGTATAATGGATAAGATAGATACTACTTAACTTATGAAAGGGAGTATGATGATAGACTTTACTTAGATATATCATGAGTTATTGGTTAAAATGTATGATTAGTGGACAAGTTAGTTAAAGGAATAAAAATAAGATATATTGAATAGTTTAAGGAATTTGAGATTGCCGTTAAAGAATGGAATCCTGAGAGAGGTGAAGGAATACGTTATCTCGCTATGAATTTTCACCTTTGATTTTAGACATTATCATATAATATGAAATAAGTTGGCACAAACATGTTAAGGGTTTATCTATAAATTTTATGAAGAATGAATTCAATTCAGCTAACGAATAGTGATGTGAGGAAGATGTTGCATTTATTTTAATTTAGATTATGCAAGTTATGATAGATGACTTATGGGGGAAATACAATATAGACTTAAAGTTCTAAATGATTATTAAAGATTTTAGGGCAATAGAAACTACCCTATTGCTGAGAGTACACATATTATTATGATGCTCTCTTGGTAAATTAAGGTGCTAGGGGAGACTCTATGATTCTAGATATAATGGAATAGGTAATGCTCTAGAGCAATTGAAGTTTTTCAATAATTCGACAAGTGTCATCTTGATCATAAAATTTATAGAAGAACTACCACGAATACTTATAGTTGTCCGACAGTCTTATGATTCATCTTATTATATTGAAGATCTCTCTTCTGGGTTCGTGTTTATACTTGGTGGCATTGGGATTGAGCTTTTGGAGTTGCACATGATAAAAACCAAGAAAAGAGTGTCAAGGTCCCTTTTGCATAAGCTAGGATTGTGTTTGTTGTCACTGCTTATGTTATGAGTATGTTGTTTATCCGTATCAAGATCCCAGTTTATCTTCGCTGAAAGTTCTAGTCTTTTGCTTTGTTTTAATAAGCATTATGTTATTTCTAGAATTTTTTGAATGGATTTACTTTGTCACTTCACACTTTAAAATTTAAACAGCTTGACATATGATATTGTTTGTAGAAGAGGAGTAAGTGAAGTTGATTTGAGTATTTATGGATTTTGGCAGATGTTGGTTATTGAAATATATAAATCTTGGGTCTCATAAATGCATAGTAGAAAACTGTGATCATTGTTTAATGCTTATATTATGAGTGAATTGTTTATCTGCACAAGATCCTAACTTATCTTTGCTGAAGAAAAGAAATCAGTTTGTGGCTTTAAGGAATTTTCTAAATGGTTTTGGTTTACCACTCTTCTAGTGAGAATGATCTGTGGTAATCTTTCTAGAGTAGAAGCAATAGAAGTTGATTGTAAGAATGAAATCTTGATAAGATCTATGATGATTTTTGCATTATGAGTGAAGGGTGGTTAGTTCAGATTCAATCTGATTGTAGTTGATATTTTGGTACAAGATTTTACCATGATTATGTGAGAAAAGATTTGTCCAAATGGTTGTGTTATGATCGAGTAAGTTTTACTTTTGATTGGGTTCATGAGTTAGTCTGTGACTTGAAAATTATTTTTGATTGTAAATTTGTCAAATTTGATACAAAAGTTCAGTTCTTAGTAGTTGATCTTCATGGATGATTTTAAGGAGGAGGTTAAATGAAGAGATGAATATCAACTTTAGAAGATCATAACGCAGGCTTTTGGTAACATCAATTATTCTGCCTTCTCCTTCATTTGATCGTTCGAGGACAACAACAACAACAACAACATTACCCTAATGCCTCAAAGGCTCCCGCCTATTGCGGGGTAAGAGGGGTCGAATGTACGCAGCTTGATCCGTATGTTTAAAAACATAGCGCGACTGTTTCCGGATAACCCATGATGAGCGTTGAAAGTTGCATTGACTAACTGCTACTTCACAATTGAAAGAAGCGCAGACAGTTTAAAGAGTCATTTTGCTTTATTCCAGCATACCCCAAAGTCAAAAAATAGTAAATCTTTCGCTCCATCCAAGATTGATGGAAATGATCGTTCGAGGACAAACGGTGGGTAAACCGTTATCTGATGTAAGGACCCATAAGGTCTTTTTGAGTACTAGAACTTATTAGTTTTATCTTGTAAATTTTTAATATATGTTTTGGACTATTGATAATTTTCATTATTTAGTTAAGGGGTAATTTTAGATAATTAATTTACTTGATGAATTAAAATAATAGTTTAGTCAATATTTTAAAGAGAAACTTACATAAATGACTATATTATGTGTTATGATATTTCTCTACCTGCATTTATCATAATTACTTTTAATAGCTACAAGCTATGTGGAAAAATACAAAAATATGGGCAATTAATTTAACATTTTAATATTAGTATATACTATGTATATGTTATTAAGTATATAACCGTTTTTATTTTTTTTTTATTTTTTTTTTTTGTAAAATAGTAACAACAAATTACATTAGTTAGGTTATCCCATTTTGAATTGTCAATCTTCCCTTAATTGTATTAAATATTATTATACAATTTTAATTTTAGGGCTAAACTTGCTTATGTTTAATTGTTTTCATTTTAGTCAAGCAAGTTGTGTAAAAATTGTCAATTTTTTTTTAATATATGATCAAGTGCTTTTGATTCAAGCATGTTATTGTATTCACTTTTTTTCATGAAATATATCAAGTTTCTTCGTATATTTAAATACAAAATGTATATTGATATAATTATCTAATAGTAGATTTCAAATACAAGCAAATACAAAAATTCTAACTATTGAAAGGTATACCTATGTGGAATATATTTAGTACTTATTATTCAATTCAAAAGCATATGAAAGCATAAACTACATATTAGTATCTTTCAATATAAATACATAAGATATAAAATATAAAAATTGATGCAAATACATACATCTAACTATTTAAGGGTTTTCATAATTTAAAGTATGTTTGATACTTGAAATCATATGAATACAAATATATAACAAGAAACAATACAATTGAATACATTGAATATTTTCCATACATAACTATATTAATACCAA
>JAPFFP010047950.1:0-10092 GCA_026153255.1 Solanum medicagineum
TAAATAATATCTAAATTATTTTTTTAGGGAAGGGGGGGGGGGAGTTATGATGAGAGGAAGTGGTCGGGTAAGAAAAATATTTTATTTTATAATATTTTTTAAAAATAAATAATACTTTTATATTTTATTTTAATTAAAACTATAATTTTCTTTTACCAAAGTAAAATGTTTTATCCAATGGAGTGTGAAATAGTCTAAGACTGAGGCGCGAAGTGTATTGGCACCTTAAAATAGTGACAACTCAAAAAAGTAAGATATAAGCTTAATTGTGAGTTTGCTTGTACCTATATGGAGGAATATGGCAACAGAAAGTAGCCCAGGCCAGAACTAAAGCTATTTGAGCCTAGATATTCGAAGGTATATGTAATACCCTATGAAATTACCGAAATACTCCTAGGATGGAATCGTGCGCATAACGCATCTTCCCTAGCTCCAATGGAAAATTCGAGACCAAATTTGCGATTAGCACGAAAAATGAAGTGGAAAAATGGCCTCGACCTGATTTTAGATCAATAGGGTTGAAAAATAATTTTCACTAATTAATTCCAAGACAGTGACAGTGCGCGTCCAGGGTGTGACGCACCTGCGATGCGGACACACACATATGTTTTTTTCAAAATTTTTGGTGCGAACTTTAAAATTCGTTCAGAGGAATTTTTAGGAAAAACACACTGGCCCAAACCCCTAGCGCGTCGTGGACCAGTGCAAAATTTGTAGAAATTTTCTTTTAATTACAGGAAGGGCCTTTTGGTCATTCCACACCAATGGTAAGTCCCAAAAACGTGTTTAAAGTTATTGTGTTCGTACGAAGGGTTTTAAAACCCATAATTTCCTAGTTCTAAGTGCATATTCCTGATAGAGGAACCATAGAGGGCTTGAAGGTGTAGGATTCAGGGTCAAGTTCTTGAAGAAGATTAAGAAAATTTTAACTCTAGTTATGTAAAGGCTACCCAAAACATGAATTGTTCTCCCATGTGCCTCCTTTGAATGTAGAGAGTTAATAGTTGAAGGTGATAGCCTAGTTTGCAAAATTCCTGCATATTTTTCTGAAAACTATTTTTATTTTACATATATTTTTTTGAATTGATGATCATCATACCTTGAACTATTTGTTTAAATGACTTATGTGAATGATTGTATAAACCCGACGTGGCCAATGTACGAGAGGATTGAACTATGAAAGCAAATGTTTCTTTTGTCCAAAAAGAGGACTTGACAGACGTTCGGATCTTCTAACGGACTTGTGCCTTACCCTGGCAAGGTACTGGGTGGATGTGGCAATGACATCTCTTCGTTGTATCATCATCGGCTCATAGGTGATGGTTGTCGGTTAAAGAAACTCCTAGATAGGTTCCATGTTGATAGTACTCTGATGTTGATGTGATTGTATGAGTCTTAATTGATAGTGACATGATAGGGTCCTAATTCATATCCCGAGTTGAGATTCAGTAGCATATAAGCTGATGTCATTTCATATTGTCTTTCTTATACTGTGTACTTTTAGCCTATTTGACATACAGTACATTCCACCTACTAACGCCATTTGGCGTTGCATAGTTTCATGATGCAAATTAAGTAGATAGAGGACTTCAGTAGGCGAATCGTTGAGGTTAAGAGGTTCACCAGTTCTAGATGGTGGTGAGTCCTCCCCTGCATTCGGAGGATGTTTCGTACTTTTAGATGTTTACATTATTCCTTTTGAGTTCTAGTAGCCATGGCCTATCATGGTACCTTCTTAGATAGTAGAGTTAGAGGCTTCATAGACACATAGAGATAGTACATCATGTTGGGGTTCTTTTCCCTTTTCTTTTTTTAAATGGAGTTCTTTTCTTTAATCTTGTTTCATGTGATATATATAACTAGTGAGTCTTGTAGCCCACTGATAGTTAAGGTCATTCTCTAATGTCTTCCACTGATCGACTGATTGGATGAATGTTATGAGACTAGGTTGTTTGCTTGGGGTACTAGCAATAGTCTTCGAGTGCTAGTTATGTCTAGTGTACCCCCCAAGGCATGACAAATATGGTATTAGAGCACGAGTTCAAGAGTCCTAGGAAGTCTATGAAGCCGTGTCTAGTAATGTCCTTATTATTATTGTGCTGAGCTCCACATCCATAACATGGAGACTATATGACATTAGGAATTGTCTCACTTTTTCACATTCTCAATTGTGCGATAGAGTTACACTATATGAAAGTTCACTTCTAATTCATGCTCGACGCGTAGCAGAGTGGTGATCATGCTTCTACAAGGAGTCGATGGAGAGAAAGGGAGTCCAATTAGATAGAATACCAAACAACTTGGTCCCCAGATGCAAGGTGACCCCATAGGTCCAACCTTCCATGCTATTCTACCATCACAGGTTGGTGGCAGCAATGCTAAGCTTTGCCCGGCCATCCAAATTGTGGTGCAGTCTATGATGGCACTAGTCGTTATACATGGAACAAGCAGGCAGGGGGTGCCAAATGCATTCGAAGTTTGTGAGTCCTTGAGGATTAACCCACTAGAGTTTAAGAGGTCGAAGAGGAATAGGAACATAAGTCACTTTCAAGTAGGGCCTAATAGCTTTAGGGCTCATGGACCTAAGTCACAAACTCGTGGGGCTCGAGGACCCCGAGGCAATTCACCTTGTGGCAAGATTCATTGGGGAAAATTTCATAAAGGGAGCGACGGATGTTATAAGTGTGGCCAAGTGGGTTACTTTCAAAGAGAATGTCCTAGGTGGGCCAAAAAGAGCTAGCTTCTACACCAGCACCACCCGTTAGAGAGGATCAGAAAAAGTTCACCAAATGTCTCTCGAGATGTTGTGACAGGTATGATTCGAGCCCTTGCTTATTTTTGATGTTACCTAGGAGAGAGAAACCTACGTATCTAAAGAGTTTAATGTTACCACCTAAGAGTGAGATGTGAAGGCTTATAAAACCTGAGTAGAATTGAATCATCCCAGAGTTAAAAGGATAATGATGGAAAGAAAGAGATGAGATAGCAAGAGTGATGACTGATTTAGGCTTTCAGTTAGAATTATGTACCTATTAGGTAAGTAAAAGTGATGAGTCGATTCCCTAAACTTGATGAAAAATGGGTGAGTACCCTTTTGATTATCATGATAAGGTAGAAAGAGAGAGAGAGAGAGAGAGAGAGAGAGAGAGAGAGAGAGAGAGAGAGAGTTAGTGTCAGAATAGGTTAGAGCATGCTCAAAACTAGAAAGAGGCCAATGTTGATGTATTTTGATATTCTTTTGGTAAGGGTGAAGTATAGATGTTAAATCGGGGAGACAGAGTACTTTTGAGGTAATCGACCTAAATTAGGCTTATGACTTCGACGAGAGAGTATCATGAGATTCATTCAATGACGGGCCTATCTAGATAATAAAGTGAGATATACTAGTGGATAAATGGTACACAAGTTGTGAAGAGAGGATATGGATCTGGTATTCTCTATGGGACTTTAGTAGGCTTATGGTCCTAAATGGTTACCTAGTAGTCATAGATGGGTGTAATATTCGAGAAGCATACAATGCACATATTAGCATTAAGCCCTAAGCTTGAATTTTGGGACTGATGTGAGGAGGGAGATGAGATAACTATGACAGTGATAGTTTTAGTGGGAGATTTGTTCCAAGGATCTTGATGTAGTGGGTCCTTCAATGTTAAGATGTCAACATTTAACAAGTGAGATGCTACGAGTGTGGTAGAGGTATTTATTAGATGGATATAGTAAAATTAAGGATGGGACACTTGGAAAGAAGAGGCTTAAGAGGTGCATTCGCTATGTAGAATGGTAGGAAGCTTTAAGTTATATTTTCTATAAGAACCGAGATGGTATGTTTGAGTTGTTAGTGTAAGAGTGAGCGGGTGTAAGTGATTCTTGGAGACCCTAGTGATGAGGTCGATGAGGATTTATGTATGAGCGATGATGAGCTTTGTCGTGTAATCCAAGACTTCCTTAGTCACATATATTGGATGCTTAGGAGTTGAATTTTGGTGGATGAAGAAAGAGGTTAGATTATATGAGTAATGGAGGGTAATTATGCCTACCAATGGGAGACGAAAGTATAGAGAGATGCCCATAGATCTAGAGGGAAGCTAAGCATTGTATCCTAAGGGAAGGTCCTAACGATGATTTCGTATCTTTGAGTATAGCATAACAAAAGAATTTGAGGGGTTCTCGTAGATGGTGATACCCCAAACAGTGTAGTGAACTCTACCTATAGCTTTGTAAAGGGAGATGTTTTGTAGAGTTAAAAAGAGTACCTTTGAGATAAGGGGGAGATAAGGAGTTATTAAACCAGAATGAGTCTTGAGCTTAGATACTGAGGAGTGAGCAAGATAAGACGTTGACGTTTTTCAGTCCTTTATATTCTGTAGAGCTGGTTGAAGAGATGCCTAATTTCTGTCTTGCGTATGAGCTCCATGACTATGGACTGAACCTATATACCTAATATGGATTCATATTCATGACAATTCCTGAGGACAAGGACTGACAGTTGTACTTTATGTCGCAAAATCTCATAATTCCCAACCTTTTGTCATACAAGATGCTAATTGAGTTTTGCAACATATCCAGTCCCATCAATTCGCAATAGGTCCCAGTAGGAAATGAGGTTGTATCACATTACGAATGCTCTCTTGCTAAATCCCTTGAATGTATCGCGCTCATGATCTTTCACTTCAAGTCTTTCTAATAATCTATCCTTCTAGTCCTGATAGTGATGTTGGAATTAGTAGGTGAGTTATTGTTGAATGAAAGGTGACCTGAGTTTTTTTTACTAGAAATAGTTTTGTGAAATCAGAGTAAGTCTTAATAGATGAGGGAGATCATACTTCACTACGAATTCCCTCAAATAGGATTTCTCATTTGACTTATGCTAATGATCTCTCATCCGAAGCTCTTTGAGTAAATCCAGGTTTCTAGTCGTGCTGGAAGTATTGATGATAGTAAAAGAGTGGTGGTCGATGAGAGAGAGTGAGAGTTCTTATTTCTGATGTCATCTTATGCTTGCTCTGGCCTTCAGCTTGTTATGCCATTGTTGATGGTAGTGTAGGAGTTAGAGGTGATGGGAGAAGAGGAGTATCCCTAAATTGTGATAATGGATTTGAGTTCCTATCTTTGAGTCGATATTTTTTAAGCCTATGCATACTTGAGTATGCAAGTCCATGATAGTATTCGTGCCTAATTATGATGTTGGAGGTGGAGTTTAAACTCTAGACATTTTGTTTGAAGTCTATTCTTGAGAATGAGTATTCAAGCATCTGAGTATTTGAGTTCTTGATGGTATGTGCTCTTACCCCACATGGAAAGGTAGTAATTAAGTTTTCACCAAAGGGGGAGATAATGAGTTCCCCCAAGTCCAAATTGTTATGTTGATAGTAATGGACTGGGGGTGAGGAGATGAGGAGGAATAGATGTATCCTTATTGCAATATGGGATTAACCTTGTGTCATGTGGGATAGAGATAGGGAGGGGGAGAGGGATGACGCCCTATGACATGCAGCGGATAGGTAAGAGTGTGTTGATGTGACTTTGAGTGAGAGCTCATTAAATGGTAAGGGTAAAAGTGGCAAGTAGGCTTGGAAATCTTGAGACATAGTTGAAGAGTGACAGGCTTGAAGGGGTGGATGTCACTATATGAACGGTTGGAGTAGGCAATAAACGACTTTGAGTGAGTGTTTCATGTAGACGTGTTAGAGTAGTGAGAAGGAGTAGCATTCGATAAGCAGAAATCCTCGAGAAAGTGTAGAGCTTGAGTTGAGTAAGAGGCTATATGCCTTAAAATTGATGAGGTGCAATGCCATGAAGAGGAGCAAGGTGGAGATGAGGTTCTAAGCTTAAGAGTTATCTATAGAGCTTTATATATCTTTGATGGTCCCATTCTCAATTAGAGTTGATGACTTCCTTTCTGAGTTCAAAAACCCGATTGTCACAGTGTTCGAACTATTCAAATTGATTGAGCTTTGGTGTTCCATCCGTAGCTGATAGCGAGGATGTTGAAGGTAATGTTCCTATACTCAACTTGATTGAAGCTTCCATTCTTGAATCGATGTGTCTATTCTGGAGTCTGAGTAGAGTCTATAGGGATTAATGAAGAGTCGAGAGTTTGAGTTGCCGAGTGAGGTATTGAAGCGAGTCTTAAGCCTAATCATGATTTATTTCCACATCTACTCATCATTATAGGACGAATGATCCCAAGGGGGAGATAACGTAACACCCTATGAAATTACCGAAATACCCCTAGAATGAAACACATAAATCATCTTTCCAAGCTCCGATGGAAAATTCGAGACCTGATTTATGACCAGCACGACAAATGGAATGGAGAATGGCGTCAACCCAATTTTTGAGTAACTAGATTGAAAAACAATTTTTGGTAATTAATTCTGGGATAGTGAGAGTGCACGCCTGGGACGCGGTCTCACACTTATGTTTTTTTTTCAGAATTTTTGATGGGAAGTTTAAAATTCATTTGGAGGAATTTTTAGAAAAAATAAACTAGTCCGCGCCCTTGGCGCATCGCGGACTAGTGAAAAATCCATGGAAATTTTCTCTTAATTACGGGAAGAGCCTTTTGATCATTCCCCACCCTATCCTAAGTCCCAAAAATGTGTTTAAAGTTATTATGTTCGTACAAAGGGTTTCAAAACTCATTATTTCCTAGTTCTACGTGTGTATTCCTGAGAGAGGAAGCACGGAGAGTTTGAAGGTGCAGGATTTAGGGTCAAGTTCTTGAAAAAGATTAAGACAATCTTCACTCCAGGTATGTAAGGCTACCCAAAACATGAGATTGTTCTCCCCATGAGCCCTCTATGCGAGACCCCCGTGGGTTTTGATCTGAGGCATATATATGGTCAACGGATGTATATCATAAGGAAGACATACATCACGATTATTTGATATTGCATTGCATTGTATAAATGTCATGGAATCTATTCCATCTCATTTCATATCAGATTGATATAGTTGTATATTATTTTTGAGATTGTGTAGTTATTGTATCCTTGATCTTGATTTAAGTGTTGGATCTATTTATATACTTGTGGTGTTGAGATACTTTGTTATACGATGAGTATATTTATGTTCATGTGATCTATTTATTATATTTTGCTGGGACTTTTCTAAGTGCAAAGTTGTAGTTCGGCAGATCGTGATTGAGAATTAAGGAATTACTTGTTTTATTCATTGCTTTACCTTAGGTTAGTTCCATTTGTTGAGTACCCTATTGTTTGGTGCTCAGGCCTTGCTACATTTTTGTAGGTTGTTATCTCGGTCCATCTTGCTAGACCTTCTTTCTTGTTGGATCAAGCTTTCGAATTTCTTGTGAGATAGTTGTTTATGTCCTCAGCAGGCCTTGAGGATTCCACTTTATGTTTTGGTTATGTTTGAGAACTAGACATTATGCCTTGTATTTTATTGGGTATTCTAAACATAGAGTCTTGTACATGTGACACCAGCCCTTAGGATAATTGTAGCTTATTTTCTTCTACTTATCTGTATGTTTAGATTATTATCTTCCACTTTATCCATCTTTGTTACGTTGCTTGGGATTTTGGCTAATTCCCCTTGGTAGGTTAGGTGAGTGTCATCACAGTCGGATTTTAAGTTGTGACAATTTGGTATCAGAGCCCCAGGTTCATAGGTCTTGCATGTGTACAAGCCCAATCTAGTAGAGTCTTGAAGATCAGAGTGGAGATGTTCGTTACTTATCCTTGAGAGATTATCAAGGATGTTAGGAACCTCTCTTTCATTTCATTCTAATCAATTCATGCACGGGTTTTGTATATGTGTTGAGTGTTCGTATGTCCTTTTGATAGATGGTAAGGACTAGAGCTGCTGCTACTATAGGTTGAAGGGAGGCCGCGCTTAATGTTGCTGTTGAGACCCCAGCTAGTAGTAGGGGTCATGCTCGAGGACTAGCTTGAGGCTAATGCCAAGGAGCTTCTCCACTGAGGAAATATAAGAGGGGTATATACCCCGAGCCAGCCATAGTGCTTAGGCAGGAGAAGGTTCCATATGAGTCTACTATAGCACCTCTACACCATGATACACTTTTGAGAGTCTTGGTTGTGTTGGAGACTTAGGTGTAGGCAGGTAGCCCAGCTGCCACTCTTGGTACTTCACAGACACGGGTAAGGGTACAACCCCAAGATCAGTAGCAAGCCCTCAATGCCTAGGTTCAAGATGAGCAACCACTAGCAACTCTGATTGATGAGATTTCACTAATTTCTGCCTTTGCTGATAATGAGCAGCGGAGATATGAGAGATTTCGGAAGATGGGCCCACCTCAGTTTCACAGTGGGAAGACTGAGGATGCTCATGTGTTCTTGAGCACTTGTAAAGTGTTGTTAGATACGGTGGGACTAGCAGAGATACATAGTGTGAGCTATGTCACTCTCGAGCTCTGTGGGACAGCTAGGAAGTGGTCAAGGATATAAGATTCCTTCTAGTTGGATCTCCTTAGATGATTTGGGAGACGTTTTCTAATGAATTCATGATCGACTTATTCCTTGGAGTGTCTGCGAGGAGAGCCAATTGATGTTTGAGAGTTTGAGGTAGGGCTCTATGACTATTTCTGAGTATGAGGCAGATTCTATCAGCTGGCTCATCATGCAACAACTATACTTCTGACTGAGGAGGAGAAGGTTCGCCAGTTTGTGAGAGAGTTGATTCATCCTATCACACAGTCGATATTTTGGGTAGCTAGAGATGGAGCCTCGTTTCAGTTAGTTGTTTGCATCATCAAAAAGGTGGAGTTGATGCAGATGAAGGAGTTTGGGGACCCCAAAAGGGTCCGTACTTCAGGACAATACTCAGGTGCCTCATCAAGGGTAGAGGTATGGTCAGAGGAGGTAGTTCTTTTAAGCATCACAGGCTTCACTTATCCTAATCAAGGTAAACATTTATTGACAAGAATACATATAATCTTCAACTCACAGTGGCTCTTCTCAGCAATTTGTTCTTGCTCATTTGTTCATCAAGTTATGGATTTATTAGAATTTGGGTAGCTCTAACCATCTATATGAGCATATGAGCTTTACCTGATTCGGAAGGTAAGCATTCCTAAAAACACACACTTAAAGCTTGTCCGACCATGCACCGAAATTTTCTTATTTGGAAAATATTTTCTGTTAGAAGGGGTTTTCGAGAAAGTACTTTTGGAGAATAATTGTTTGTCTTTGGCTAATCAATTAGAAAATACTACGTCTCCAAAATTGCTTTAATTTTTTTCAAATGTTGAATAACAACTACTGCTACCACTTGAAACACTTATATTTTTGCTAAAAATTTGTTCAGGCCATGGGAATTGTTAGCCTCGAATGTCCTTAATTAGTTCAAATTAGTCCTTAATTGGTTCAAATTAGTAAAGTTTGGGACAAATGTAAATTTTATTCTAAAGTGTAGTCTTTAAGATTTAAATTGTTAATAGGGTTATGTGTTGTGGCTATTTTTGATTGGTTCAAGTGGAAAATATTTATATATATATATATATGTTCATCTTGTGAAAGAGAGAACTTTCACACTTAGAAATATGAAGAACAACCAAGAAAAACCATAGATGCTCTCGGTTGCTACAGTAACCCGAGAGGAAATTCAATTTTTTTCGAGTTTTCGATTGTTTAACGCTTCAAGATCGGTATATTGGGTTCCCTAAGTGGCGTGGAGGAGTTATTTGGTCAAGAAAACGCTTGGTTTAGCGGCTACAAAGATTTGAAACAAGTAAAGGGGTTGAAAGGTAAGTTAACTTTTAGCTTCAATTATGTAAATTAAAGCTTGTGGGTGTGTTAAAGGTGTGTTTAATTGAAGGTAAAACATGAAAAGAGGGTTGATTGTTAGTTGAATTGTGAATTTGGTATTTGGGTTTTGAAATTGGGGATAAGATTGCATATGAAAATATATTGATTTATAGTTATGTGTTTATGTTTATCTGTCATGAAAATAGCTTTTGTGGGGTGAAAGAAGTGTTGGACAAATTATGTGAATGTTTATATGAAAGTCAGCTTGAATTGGAACCCCGTTGAAAGTATAACGTTATGTTTTAACGTTGGGACTTTGCGTTGGGCGTTGGAGTGGTGTAATACAATTTTTGAAGTATATAGG
>JAPFFP010047951.1:0-32466 GCA_026153255.1 Solanum medicagineum
TTTGGTCCATACATGGTAATATCATATAGGCATAGAGTATGCGTTAGTACGTTTGAATGTACTAAGTATGCGGGATGTGATGCAACAATACATAAGATAATAAAGTTAAGATGCATAATCATAAGCAATGGATATATAATCTCAATATGGCATGCATGGTTAATGCTCATAATAAAACATTCTTGTAAATTATTCATCTTGTACAATATATAGCATAAATGTGTGGGAAGCGACCTCTACCAACATAGACAAAGTAGCTACAACTTGGAATCTAAGGCATGACACCCCCCTCAGTAAGGTAGACAGGCATAACACCCCTCGGCTAAGTGTGGTCGACTTGCCAAGGCAAACCAAACATGATAACATGACTAGATGGATCCACACGTATAGCAAGGGTAATAATCATAATCCTATGGTGGCACATAGTTTAGAGACTAAAGACTTTACGTAAGTACCCCTTCAGTCGAGCCCCCATCTTAAGCCTCAATTGATGCTAAATCAAATTCCACAGAATACTTAAAATAATCATAACTTGTATAACTTGTAAGAAACATGGAAACATGACATGATTAGCTCTTGAAACATGCTTGACCTCTAGTACTGAGCCTAACTTGAACATGAAAGTAGGCCATAATCATGCATGAACCCTTGCTTTAATATGAATGACTCACAAGCGGTAAAAATCTTAAAATAGGGCTTAACTTGATACTTGTAAAGTTGTCATGACTCAAGCCTAGGGCCTAGACGTGACCAGTGAATGCGGAACTAGAGGAACCCCAAACAAGCCTTATAGCATATCATTACATATCATTGGTCGCAGAAGCAATGTAAAACCTCATAAAAGACATAAACAAGGAAATTGGGACTAACGAAGAGAGATTAATACTTAAGTAATTTGCAAACATTTACAAAACAAGGGCAACGGACTAAGGGGAAAAGCTTGCATAACATCATAATCAAGAGACAAAAGAGTCAAGGCTCATATCATAGATACATAACATGTCTAACAATACCTCAACTACATAGATAAGAGCGGGGGTCAGGACAACCGAGGCTTGATACCCCTTCAATAAGGTAACCGAGGCTTGACACCCCCTCGTCAATGTGATTGAGGATTGTTACCCCCTTGACAAGGCATCTGAGGCTTGACACCCCCTCGTCAAGGTGATTAAGGCTTGGTACCCCCTCAACAAGGAAACCTAGGCTTGGCACCCCCTCGCCAAGGTGATTAAGACTTGGCGCCCTCTCAACAAGATGATTGAGGCTTGGCACCCCCTCAACAAGGTGACTGACTTGCAACATCATAGATACCTTTTATGAATCCAATACATATATAATATACTTTCATCATCACAAGATCATCATATACCTATATTTCCTCTCATCATTATATATCATATGCATACCATTGATTCATCACCATGCCATCATCGTATCACATAATCATCATAACACTATTCAACTCATAAGACATGCATTGGACCTTCATTTCCTCAAGAAACCCTAGCCGAACATTTTATCAACCACTTGGAGAATGTGTAATGCTAGTATAAAACCATGAAACATAGAGATGAAATCATGCAAGAAATCCATTATAAAGCCATCAATCAACACCTTGCAACACCTTCAAGCAATATACATGAAAATCCTGCATCAAATCTTACAATAGATCCAAGATTTATAGCTCAAAATATAGCAAACCACTCACAACTTTACATAGGTTTAACATAGTGTCGTGAATTTCTAATATGCAAGACCCATTTGTAAATCAACTATAAACCATGCAACCTGAAATAAAGGAGGCTTGGGTATCATATGTGGAGGGAATCCATGAAAGAAATCCACATAACTTAGCTTGAAGATGAACTTGTTGAAGATTGAAGATGGAGGCTTGAAGCTTGAAGAAGAACCTTGAACGAAAAACTTAGTTTAGGATGAGGTTTTGGTACTTGAATTTGGGAGTGAAAATATGGAAAAGTGTTTTATGTGAGTATTAGGGAATGTTTAGGATGGTATGAGGGTGAAATAAGGTTATGTATAGGCAAAAAGACATTTGGGAATACTTAGGCCCAAGACCCAAAAGTCTTGGACCGCACAAAAAAATAACTGGGTAGAAATTACGCAGGTCCGTGACGTGGACCTATCGCAGAGGTCAAATTAACACATGTACACGATAACTGCGTGTCGTGGTGCTTTCGCAGATTGTCTCTGGAAATTAAAATTTTGGAAATTTGAAATTGTGAATCAATTGCTCTAAAATTGTGGTTAGACCACTTTTTCCCCAATTTTGACTTCCTGAACAAGAATATAAAGTCAAATTTTTGATATCATGCAATTTTGAGATATATGGAATTAAATATTTCGAGCATTCCGAGGCACATTTTCGGGCACTTTTTGGGGTCGTTTCAATATGTTCCCCTTGGGAACATTCGTCCCCGACTATAAAAGAGACATACAAGGCAAGAGTAATCATAAAAAAATCATCCTCAACAAGAATGCAACATTACATTTAAAACACCATTTTCAAAATCTCAACATAAGTATAAAATCATCATTAACTAGCAAACTTAAATATGAATGCATACGAATGACATGGGGGCTGAAACATAAGACTTGGAGCCATAGAAAAGGGACTTGACATGTCATCATAAGCTTGAACAAAATGGATAATATGAATATTGCTTCTCCATGCCCACACCGGCTCTCCGAGGAATATATAGGAGTAGACAACTCTTCCAAAGGGCATTTACAAACACCACACCATTAACAATCAATTTCTCCACTCATCCACCCAACATCTCCACCGGGACCTCCTTCTAAGACAACTTATCCTCCACCTCACCCACAACTTCAAAGAGTTATGTAGCACTAGAGTCACCAACACATCCCCTCAACTTAGAAGCATAACAAATCGGATAAACCATACCCTACCATAGTCAATTCCCAAACTCATGCAACCTTACCAACCTTTCTCTACACACTTATAAGGACTCATAATCCTCAACTCAATTGTCAACCTTAAATACACCTAACCCAGTTAGAACCACAACCACCATCTCTCCCTTGGGAGACAGCCTCTACTCTATCATCTTTTCATCCCAAACTTCAAACTCTAATAAGGCGGTATCAAGGCCTTGTTTAAACTAGACCACTCCAACCAAAGAAGATTTGGAACCATCAAAAATATTACACCACCATGCTCAACTTCCTCCAACCTAATCCCTCAATATAGCCAAACAATGGACCCCTCAAGTCACCTCTTTACCACCATCACCAACATATGCTAGGGTACCTAGGGTATCAACCACAACATTAGCCTTACCGGGAAAATGATGCACATCTATATCATTAACCTTAAAGAATTCTAGCCACTTTCTTGTTATCCTTCATTCACACCTACCATATTTAGCAAAAAACCTCCCATCATCCATGACTTGCACACTACCCACAAAAAGATTCACAAGCTCTAATCAAATCTATACTTCAATGCTAAAGACAACCATTAGCATAACAAGGTAGGGACTAAAGACGCTAGTCATGAAACCCATAAACATAGTCAATGCATAATTCAACCAAACCACTCCACCACTACCAACACCAATAAGTCACAAGACAAAACCTAATGTCATATGAACACAGGTCAACACTTATGGACTTTCTAGCCATCAAAAGAATAAAGAAAGAAACAATGGCACATCGACCCCAATAATGCACACATATCAAAGTCAAGGAAACTTCAACATACTGGTGGCAACATCGGGCACCTCATCTACTTCTTGCCTCCTTTGAAAAGCATAAAACCGATTACGTCTTGGAGTATCCCCTTGATCAACCTCACCACCTCTACCTTTTTTGCACCTAAGAGGACAATCTATTATCTTGTGACCCTCCTCTCCACAACTATAACAAGCATTGGTCTTCCTCAAACATGGCCCACCATGGTACCTTCAACACCTTGGACACATAGGATTAGTTCTCCCTTCATAGTCATCTTGCCCCCTTGAGTTGGTCACCCTATCAATAGCCATCCTCTTATGTGAAGCACCACCATACTCTAGATCTTGGGAGCCACTACCAAATCGAGCCCTCTTGACCTCATTACCTTTTATTTTCCTCAACTTCTCCCCCTCCATTTGCTCGGCATAAGTCATCAAGCGGGATAAGTCCATGTCACTAATTAGTGAGGCAGATCGGCATTCTTCACTCACCATGTCAAAGACCCCCATCACAAACTTATTCATCCTAGATCTAGGGTTGGCTACCAAATGAGGATCATACTTCAAAAGTTGATTAAACTTGAGGGCATATTCCCTCACACTCATAGCACCTTGTTTCAAGTTCAAGAACTCTACTAACTTAGCTTTCCTAAGCTCAAGAGGGAAAAATTGACTAAAGAAAGCCCATTTGAACTCCTCCCAAAACACCACATAACTGTTTCCCTTCTCCCTCTTCCATTGATCATACCATATTTGGGCTACTCCTTTGAGTTGGTACGCCGCCAACTCCTCCTTTTCATTTGTCCCAACACTCATGATATTCAAGATTTTGTAGACTCATCAATGAACTCTTGTGGATCTTCATGCACCTTTGAACCATAGAATACCAGAGGATTCTCATGAAGTCTATTACCCTAGCTCCTAGTGTAGTAGCATGAGGGTCTTGGGCTCCTTTATTGACTTGGTTGGCGACAACTTGGATAAGCATAGTGAGAGCATCCCGGAGGTCACCATTGGTAGGTTGCTCCTCGAGAGTTTGGGCCCTTCATCCTCGAGTGTTTCACATGATCTAGAATAGCAAGGAATAATAGTTTGGGGGAAAACTTACACAATACTATAGCACGACTTAGAACTCAAGAAAGGAAATATTCTCTAAAACATCTCATAGCCTCCAATTCATAGTCATGGTGCACTTCACAACCATGAATAAGACTCTAATTGACTGGGTGTGTTAGACTTTGAGGATCTATCAACCTAGTGCTCTGATACCATCATTTTCACGACCCAAGCCTAGGGCCTAGACGTTACCGGTGAATGGGGAACCCACAGGAACCCCAAACAAGCCTCATAACATATCATTACACATCATTGGTCGCGGAAGCAATGTAAACCAACATAAAAGACATATAAAAGGGGAATTAGGACTAAGGGAGAGAACTAATACTTAAGTAATTTGCAAACATTTAGAAAATAAGGTCAACGGACTAAGGGGAAAAGCTTGCATAACATCATAAGATAAAAGAGTCAAGGCTCATATCAGAGATACATAGCATATCCAACAATACCTCTACTACATGGATAAGAGCGGGGGCCAAGACAAAGCAACCACGCTCACCCTCATAGTCAAGATAGAAAATAAAGAAGATTGTCTCAATACATAATAAAAGAAACATATACTAAGGTCCCCGAAGTGGAGGACTCACCAACTAGGTTGAGTAGTGTCGAACTAGCCACGTGGAGGAGGAGGATGATCAACTTGGGCACCGGCTCCTACATGGTGATATCATGTAGGCATAGAATATGCGTTACTATGTTTGAATATACTAAGTATACGGAATGCAATGCAACAAGAGATAGACATCATAGGAAAAATGCATAAACGTAGGCAATGGATAACTACTATCAATATAACATGTATAAATGATGCTTGAAGTAAAACATATTAGTGAATCATATGCTTATACAGAATTAGAGCATCCATGAGAATAGACCATCATCATAGACCAAGTGAGCTACTTCCTAACTCTAAGGCGCACCATTCCTTAAATGGTGATTGAGGCTTGATACCCCCTCAACAAGGCAACTGAGGCTTGACACCCCCTCGCCAAGGTGATTGAGGATTGGTACCCCCTCAACAAGGCAACCGAGGCTTGAAACCCCCTCGTCAAGGTGATTGAGGCTTGGTATCCCATCAACATGGCAACCGAGGCTTGGCACCCCCTTGTCAAGGTGATTGAGACTTGGTACCATCTCAACTAGATGATTCAGGCTTGGAACCCCCTCAACAAGATGATTGACTTGCAACATCATAGATATCTTTCATGAATCCAGCACATATATAACATACTTTCATCATCACAAGATCATCATATACCTATATTTCCTCTCATCATTATACATCATATGCATACCATTGATTTATCACCATACTATCATTCTTTCATCATAATATAATCATCATAATTCAACTCATAAGACATGCATTGGACCTTAATTTTCTCAAGAAACCCTAGCCAGACATTTTATCAAACACTTGGTGGGTGTGTAATGCTAGTATAAAACCATGAAATATAGAGATGAAATCATGCAAGAAAATCCACTATAAAGCCATTAATCAACACCTTGCAACACTCTCAAGTAATATACATCAAAAACCCTCATCAAATCTTATAATAGATCCAAGATTTATAGCTCAAAACATAGCAGAACATTCACAACTTTACATAGCTTTAACATAGTGTGTAGTAAATTTCATAATATGCAAGACCCATTTGTAAATCAAATTTAGACCATGCAATTTGAGTAAAAGGAGGCTTGGGTATCATGGGTGAAAGGAACCCATGAAAGAAACCCACATACCTTAGCATGGAGATGAACTTGGTGAAGATTAAAGATGGAGGCTTGAAGCTTGAAGAAGAACCTTGAAGGAAAACTTTAGTTTTGGATGAGGGTTTATGACTTGAATTTGGGAGTGAAAATATGGCTAAATGTTTTGAGTGAGCATTGGGGAATGTTTAGGATGATATGACGGTGAAATAAAGCTAAGTATAGGTAAAAACATGTTTGGAAACACTTAGGCCCAAGACCATAAAGTTTTGGACCGCATAGAAAAATAATTGGGCTGAAATTACATAGGTCCATGACGCGGACCTATCATGGAGGTCAATTAACACATGTTCGTGACAGCTGCGCGTCACGGTGCTGTCGCGGATCATCTCTGAAAATTGAACTTTTGGAAATTCAAAATTGTGATTCGATTGCTCTGAAATCGCGGTTAGACCATTTTCCCCCAAATTTTGACCCCCGAACAAGAATATGAATTCTGATTTTTGATATCACGCATGGATTTTGAGATCTATGGAATTAAAAATTCTAGGCATTCAGAGGCACATTTTCGTGCATTTTTTGGGATCGTCTCAAAAGTCATAGGTGCTTTTCAAGAATTCAATACATACTTGAAAGCCCTTAGTCATCATATAGTCACTTGACTTGTAAATCATGAAATAGATCATCAATAACTTAAGAATTCTTTACTTGAGATTTTATCAAATACATGGTGGGTTAGTGATGCTTTTTCAAAATTATGCAATTCAAGAGTGAAATAAGATGAGAAAAATTAACGTAAATCAACCTACCAACATGTAATAAAACCCTCATGTAGCTTTGATTGAGTTCCATTACAAAAGCTCATGATAAAGCATAGCTTCACAGCTCAAAACATGCATAGTTCTAATATATATAATCAAATCATGGTATAAGATTGAAATAGATAGTCATGCATAATCAATTAATATTTCATAAAACACCAACATGATTCATGCTCTTAATTCATAATAAGAGAGACCCATAGGTAATACAACTTGAAAATATGCAATTTTCATGAAAAGGGAAGGTTGGACTCCATTGGTGAAAGGGACCCAATGGATGAAACCCACATACCTTAAGCCTTGAATCCTTTGAGGTGAACTTGAAGTAGTCTTAGAGTTTGAAATGATTCCTTGAGTTCCAAAGTTGATCTTTAGATCGTTAGATTTGAATGAGAGAATTGATAGAGTCTAAGAAAGGTTTGAGAGAGGGTTTTGTGAGATATATAGTTGAAAAATAGCTAAGTATGGGTGATTTCACGTTTTAGTGGGCATGGGGCTATGACCCCAATGCCCTTGGGTACATAGGAAAAACTAAGGAAAAAGTTGTGCTGGTCTGCGTTTGGTCTACGACGCAGACCAAACGTGAAGGGAAAAATTGTACTACTGCTCCGTGCCCCTGGCGCGTCGCGGCTAGTGCACGGATGCTCTCTGGAATTCAGAAATTAGCGAAATTGTTTTTGCTACGAGTCCTCTAGAATTTGGCTTGTACACATTTTCCACTTAATTTTGCCTCCTAAACGAGAATATGAAATCGGACTTTTGATATCACGCACGGATTTTGAGATATAAGGAAATTATGATTATGGGCATTCTGAAGCATATTTTTGGGGCATTTCAATATCTCCCCCTTAGGAACATTCATCCCCAAATGTCAATAAACATGCATAAGAGAAGTAATCATGAAGATTTTAGCTCGACATGAATGAAACAAACACATTTAAATATTATTTTCACAAATCTCAATATGAATGTCAAAAATCACCATAAACTTGTTACCATGAAATGAATGCATGCAAAATGACATAAGGGCTGAAACTTAAGATTTGAAATCATATAGGGGAATTAAATTAATACTTTCGTCTTGAGTAGAGTAGAAGAGATATGGGTATCATTTTCTCATGTCTGCCTCGGCTTTCCATGTGGCACTTTTAACTTGTTGGTTCCTCCAAAAGACCTTGACGGAAGCTACATCTTTGTTTCTCAACCTCTTCACTTGTCTATCAAAAATATCCATTGGGACCTCCTCATAGGTCAAGTTATCTTCTACAACACCCATAACCTCTAGGGGCATTATAGCACTTGGGTCACCCACACACTTTCTCAATATGGACACATGGAAGATCGGATGAACCATATTCATCTCCATAGGCAACTCCAACTCGTATGCAACCTTACCAACCCTCCTCAAAGCTCTATAAGGACCCAAAAACCTTGGACTCAATTTCTCCTTTTTGCCAATTCGAACCACGACCTTCATAGGTGAGACTTTCAAGTAAACCCAGTCACTAACCTTAAACTCAAGATCTCTTCTCCTCACATCGGAGTAGGACTTTTGTCTACTTTGTCTATTCTCAATCTCTCTCTTATCAACCTCACCTTCTCCAAGGCCTCCATGACCAATTCCGTACCTAGAAAAGCCATCTCCCCCACTTCAAACCACCCAATCGGGGATCTACAATGGCTACCATATAAAGCTTCAAAGGGAGCCACACCAATGTTTGAGTGGTACGTATTGTTGTAAGCAAACTCAAAATAAGTGGAAGATGTTCATCCCAACTCCCTTTAACTCCAAAACACAAGCTCTAAGAAAATCATCAAGAGTTTGGACAGTCCTCTTGGCTTGACCATCCGTTTGAGGGTGAAAAGTCATGCTAAGCTTAACCTTGGTAGCAAGACCTCATTGGAATGACCTCCAAACGTGAGAAGTGAATTGAGCACCACTATCCGAAATGATAGACCAGGTCACCCCATGCAATCTAACCAACTCATGAATGTACAACTTGGCATAATCTTCGGTACCATAAGTAGTTTGAACGGTTGAAAGTGAGCCGACTTTGTCATTCTATACACAACAACCCAAATAGAGTCAAAGTGTTTTATAGTCTTAGGCAACCCAACCACAAAAACCATGTTGATCTCTTCCCACTTCCAAGTAGGAATTTCTATGCCTTGATATAGGCCACCTAGCCTTTGATGTTCAGCTTTGACTTGTTGGTAATTGTGACATTCGGATATGAACTTGGCAATATCTCTCTTCATACCACTCCACTAATACACCTCCCTCAAGTGTCTATACATCTTTGTAGAACTGGGGTGAATAGAATAGGATGAATCATGAACCTCCTTCAAGATCAACTCCCTTAAGTTATCAATATTAGGCACACACAATCTACCTTGGTACCTAAGAGCACCATATCCCCCTTGGGAGAAAACCTCCACTTTACCATCTTTCACTAAGGCCTTCAACTCTAACAATGCAGGGTAAAGATCTTGTTTATACTTTACCTCCTCAATCAAAGAAGATTTAGAACCATCAACAATCACTACACCACCGTTTTCAAATCCATCCAACCTAACCCCCAATCTAGTCAAGCGGTGAACTTCTCTAGCCACCTCTTTGCCACCATTATCAATATGAGCTAGACTACCCATGGATACTCTACTTAGAGCATCAGCCATAACATTAACTTTTCTAGGATGATAATGCACACTCATATCATAATTTTGAAGGAGCTATAACCACCTTCTTTGTCTCAAGTTAAGATCTTTTTGGGTGAACATATATTGGAGACTCATGTGGTCAGTAAACACTTAAACATGAACTCCATACAAGTAGTGATGCCAAAGTTTGAAAGCAAGCATCACGGCAGCCAATTCAAGATAATGGATGGGATAATTCTTCTCATGCACCTTAATTTGTCTAGAGGCATATGCTATCACCTTGAATTTAGCATCAAAACACACCCCAAACCAATCCTTGAGGCATCACAATATACTACAAAACCTTCCAGTCCTTCCGGTAGAGCGAGGATAGGAGTGGAGACAAGCTTATCTTTTAAAGTTTTGAAACTCTTTTCATATTCATTGGTCCACACGAATTATTCCTTCTTTTAGCTCAAGTTTGTCATAGGAGAAGCAATAGAAGAAAAAACCATTCACAAACCTCTGGTAGTAACCCGCCAAACCTAAGAAACTCCTAATATCCATCGGAGTCAAGGGTCTAGGCAAATTTCTAATCACGTTCGTCTTCTTAGGATCCACCTTAATGCCATCCCCCGACACTATATGCCCTAGAAAAGAAACCTCTTTCAACCAAAATTCACATTTTTCATATTTAGCATACAACCTCTGCTCTCCCAAGATTTGCAGCTCCACCCTCAAGTGATTCACATGTTCTTCCTTACTCCGGGAATAAATCAATATATTATCAATAAAGACCACCACAAACATGTCAAGGTAGGGCTTAATGACCCTATTCATAAGATCCATAAATAAAGCCGGTGCATTAATCAACCCAAAGGACATAACCAAAAACTCAAAGTTCCCATATCTAGTCCAAAACGCCGTTTTTGGAATATCATGCTCCCTCACCTTCACTTGGTGGTGTCTGGACTGAAGATCAATCTTACAAAAGTGACTAGCCCCTTATAGTTGATCAAAACAGTCATCAATCTTTGGTAGAGGGTACTTGTTCTTTATGGTAACCCTATTAAGCTACTGGTAATCAATGCACATTCTAAGAGAACTATAATTTTTTTCACAAACAACACCGGTGCACCCCAAGGTGACTTACTAGGCCTCATGAAACCCTTTTCCAACAAATCCCTCAATTGATCCTTTAACTCCATCAATTTCATTGGGGCCATACGGTAAGGGGGAATGGAAATGGGTTGAGTATCGAGAAGAAGGTCTATACCAAAGTCTATTTCCCTTTCGGGAGGAACACCAAAAAGCTCATTGGGAAAGACATCAAGAAACTCACCAACCACCGGAACTGACTCAATAGGAAGGACTTTGGATTCAACATCCCTAACCCTCACAAGATGATAAAGGCAACCCTTAGAAATCAACTTTTGGACTTTAAGACAAGAAATGAATCTACCCTTGACCACCGCATCACCACTTTCCCACTCAAGGATGAGCTCATTAAGGAATTGAAATTTGACCCTACGGGTTATACAATCAATAGAAGCATAATATGCATGCAACCAATCCATACCAAGAATGACATCAAAATCCACCATATCTAATTCAACAAAATCATAGCGCAAGACTTTATGCAATATGAACACGGGACAATTTCTATAGACTCTTTTAGAAACAATGTACTCACCAACAGGGGTAGACGCTTCACACGGTTCACACAACAATTTGAGACTCACATGAAGCTTTTGGCAACAAAAGAAATAATGAAAGAAAGAGTGGCACTCGGATCTATCAATGCATACACATTAAAATCAAAAACCTTTAACATACCGATGACAACATCGGGTACCTCATCCACCCCTTGCCTTCCTTGAAGAGCATAGAATCTACTTTACCTTGGAGCATCCCCTTGTTGGCCTCTCCTTGCCCTTGGACTCGCATTAGCACCTTGGCCTTGTGGACGACCATCTCTACCTTTGTTTTGAGTGTGAGGACAACCAATAACCTTGTGACCCACTTCACCACAACCATAGCAAGCATTAGAGTTTTAGAAGCATGGGCCACTATGGTTCCTACGACATCTTTAGCACTTAGGGTGAGTCATCCCACCATTACCACCTTGAAAACTTGGATTATCATTAGTAAATCTCTTATTAGGAGCATTAGAAGACCCTTGGCCTTGGAACTTGTGGCTTTGAGGAAACCAGCCACACTTGGAACCTTGGAAACCACCTTCAAATTGAGCCCTCTTGGACTCACCACTTCTTCTCTTTCTAAGCTTTTCCCCCTCTTGTTGTTCGACATATGACATGAGATGGGACAAATCCATATCATCAACTATCATGGTGGTACGACACTCCTCACAGACCAATTCGGACACCCTCGACACAAATTCGTTCATCCTTGATCAAGGTTCGGCAACCAATTGTGGAGCATACTTGGAGATCTTGTTGAACTTAAGGGCGTACTCCCTCATACTCGTGCAACCTTGCTTAAGGTTCATACACTCTATCACTTTAGCGTCCCTTAGCTCGATAGGAAAAAACTGGTTGAGGAATGCAGCTTTGAACTCCTCCGAAGGAATAGCATCATCATCTCTCCTCTCCAATTTCCATTGGGTGATTCAAATTTGGACCACACCTCGGAGTTGGTAGGCCGGTAAGTCCGCTTTCTCCTCTGCGTTGACCCCCATGATAGGTAACACCTTATACACATCATAGATGAACTCTTGGGAATCCTCTTCCAGCTTGGATCCATGGAACTCCGGTGGTTCATTCTAGTCAAATCCCTCACCCTAGAGGCCGGAGTGGGAGCGTGAGGGACTTGGGCCCATTGGTTCATTTGGTTGGTCATAACATGGGCCAACATTGTGATAGCATCTCAGAACTCTTCTTGGGCTACCCCTCCTTCTTGAGGAGCTTGAGGAGCGGGAGAGGCTGGTTGCCCCTCAGGAGGACGAGCTCTCCTTAGTCTTCCCCTTGGAATCAGCATGATCTAGAAGGAAACAAGAGCATTCGTTAAGGAAAAAGCCTTATAGTTACACCTAAAGCACAATATAGACCATGAAGTAGTGAAACATTTCCTAAAACGCCTTATAGCCTCCCATGCATCATTGCGGCACGCTTCACAACTATGAATAAGACTCAAATTGATGCTATATGTTGGATTTTTGAGGACCATTAACAACCTAGTACTCTGATACCAAGTTTGCCACAACCCAAGCCCAGGGCCTAGATGTGACACGACGAATGGAAACCCGAAGGGACCCCAAACAAGCCTCTTAGCATATCAATCACACATCCTTGGTAGTAGAAGAAAAATAACAACAACAAGAGATATAACAAAAAGGGAAGCGGGACTATGGGAAATCTAGATAAGCATAAAAGAGTAAAGCTCATAGAATAAGTACATCATAATATGCAACAACACATCTAACATGGAATGCAGAGGGGGCCAAGATACTCTCATAATAAAAAGTGTTCAACATAAAGGAATATGAAAATAATAAGAATAATGTAGATAGTGTCCTCGGACTCGAGGACTCAATAAAACTTATCTCTGAAGTATCAACTAGACATATGGAGGATGGATCGAAAGGAGCTCCAGTCCCTACATGGTAATATTATGTAGGCATAGAGTATGCGTTAGTATGTTTGAATGTATTAAGTATGTCGGATGCAATGCAACAATACATAAGCAAATACAGTGAAAATGCATAAGCATAAGCAATAGATATATAATCTCAATATTGCATGCATGTTTAATGCTCATAATACAACATGCTTGTAAATCATTCATCTTGTATAATATATATCATACATATGTGCGAAGCGACCTCAACCGATATAGACCAAGTAGCTATAACTTTGAATCCAAGGCAAGACACCTACTCGGTAAGGTGGACAGACATGACACCCCCGACTAGGTATGGTCTACTTGCCAAGGCAAACAAAACATGATAACATGACTACATAGATCCACAAGTATAGTGAGGGTAATAATCATAATCCTATGGTGGCACATAGTTTAGAGACTAAACACTTTATGTAAGGACCTCTTGAGTGAAGCCCCCATCTTAAGCCTCAATCGATGCTAAGTCAAATTCCAGGAATACTTCAAATAATAATAACTTGTATAACTTGTAAGAAACATGGAAACATGACATGAGTAGCTCTTGAAACATGCTTGACCTCTATTAATGACCCTAACTTGAACATGAGAGTAGATCATAATCATACATGAACCGTTGTTTTAACAATAATGGTTCACAAGAGGTAAAAATCTTGAAATAGGGCTTAACTTGATACTTATAAGATCATAGGTGATTTTCATGAATTCAATACATACTTGAAAGCCCTTAATCATCATATAGTCACTTGACTTGTAAATCATGCAATAGATCATCAATAACTTGAGAATTCTTGACTTGATATTTTATCAAACACATGGTTGGTTCATGATAGTTGTCAAGATCATGTAATTCAAGATTTAAATAAGATGAGTAAATTAATGCTAATCAACCCACCAACATGCAGTAAAACCCTCATGTAGGGTTGATTAAATTCCATTACAAAAACTCATGATAAAGCATAGCTTCATATCTCAAAATATGCATAGTTCCAATAGATATAATCAAATCATGGTATAAGCTTGAAATAGATAGTCATGCATAATTAATCTATATTTCATAAAACTCTAACATGATTCATGCTCATAATTCATAATAAGAGATACCCATAGGTAATACAACTTGAAAACGTGCAATTTTCATGAAAAGGGAAGGTTGGACTCCATAGCTGATATTGACCCAATGGATGAAACCCACATACCTTAAACCTTGAATCCTTTGAGGTGAACATGAAGTAGTCTTAGAGTTTGAAATGATTCCTTGAGTTCCAAAGTTGAGCTTGAGATCCTGAGATTTGAATGCGAGAATTGATAGAGTCTAAGAGAGGTTTGAGAGAGGGTTTTGTATGATATAGAGTTGAAAAATAGCTAAGTATGGATGATTTCACGTTTTAGTGGGCATGGGGCTATGACCCTAATGCCTTTGGGCGCATAGGAAAAACTAAGGAACAAGTTGTACTGCTCTACATTTGGTCCGATACAGGGACCAAACACGAAGGACAAAATTGTATTGTTTCATGCCCCTGGCGCGTCGCAGCGAGGGCTCAGATGCTCTTTGGAAATTGGAAATTAGCGAAAATTATTTTTCGCTATAGGTCCTCTAAAATTGGGTTATACCCATTTCCCACTCAATTTTACCCCCTGATCGAGAATATGAAGTCGAATTTTCGATATCACACATGGATTTAGATATATAAGAAAATTATGATTATGGGCATTTTAAAGAATATTTTTGGGGTGTTTCATTTAGCAAAGACAAGTTGGTAAGAAGACATACCTATAGGATTTTTGAATGTTGTACGGTATGCCCATAATGCGTCATCAAGCTTCCGTGACTAATCTCTCTAGTTTGCATTCACAGGTTTGGATAAGATCTATTTAATCTCCCTATAAGACCTTCCCACTCGTCTATGGATGTTAAGGCTTTCCACTCTATGTTTCACCCCATATTTTTTAAAAAGTGCTCTAAACAACCTATTACAAAAATTTGAATATCCATCGCTGATGACTGCCCGAAGGATGCCAAACCTAGAGAGGATGATTCATTTTAGGAATGCTGTGACACTTTTACATTCATTATTGGAAGCGCAACCACCTCCACCTATTTTCAGACATAGTCCACGGTAACCAGAATGTACTTGTTCCCAGAAAACTGACGAATGACCCCATAAAGTCTATCCCCCAATCATCAAATAACTCAATCACCATAATGGCGTTTAGAGGGAGCTCATGCTTGCGGGTAACACCACCTTCTCTCTAGCACCTGTCACAAGCCTTAGCATAGTCATGGTAATCTTGGTGGATGGTTGGCCAATAGTAGCCACACTACAAGGTCTTGTGCGTTGTCCAAATATCACTATGATGCCCACTAACCAAGGATGAATGACAAGCCTCCAAAATGTTCATCATCTCTACCTCGAGAACACAACAACGAACAATCCCATCTACACAGACACAAAAAAATATGAAAAATCCTTCAAAAACTTTCTCACATCAGACATAAACTTATGGCGCTAGCGAAAAGTCAAGTATAGCGGCACAATATCTCTAACAAAATAGTTTGAATAATCAGCAAACCATGGAAATAAAATCATGAGATGCTGCCAACACTCTCTCATCGGGGAATGAATCATTAATTTCCACCTCATTGTCAAACTTTTTCATTGCCTCATCCTCAAGTCTTCAAAGGTGGTCTGCAACTTGATTTTCTGTCCCCTTTCTATCAATCACCTCAATCATAAATTTCCTCCTCATTGTCATGCTTTTCCATGGCCTCAAGTCTTGAAACGTGGTCTGCAACTTGATTTTCTGTCCCCTTTCTATCAATCACCTCAAAGTCAAACTCTTGACGAAGAAGTACCCGTCGAATCAATATTTGTTTTGAATTCTTCTTTGCCATCAAATATGTCAATGTTGAGTGGTCAGTCTATACAATGACTTTGGTCCCTAAAAAATATAATCTGAACTTCTAGAACGCAAAGACCACTAGAAGTAGCTCCTGCTCAGTGACAGCGTATTTTCTCTGTGCTGCATTTAGGGCTTTACTGGTATAGTAAATAGGATGTAGAATATTCTCTCCGTGTTTTCCCAACACCACAATAAGTGTAACCCCACTTGAATCACATATAATCTTGAAAGGCTAAGTCCAATTTGGAGAAACTATAATAGACACTGATAACAACTTCTACTTCAACCCCTCAAATGCATTCAGAAATGCCTCATCAAACACGAACTTAGCATCCTTCTCAAGTAGCTTGCACAAAGGGTATGGAATCTTCGAGAATTCCTTTATGAGTTCTTGTAGAAGCCTGCATGTCCTAAGAAACTTCTCATGCCTTTAATAAAGATAGGTGGAGAAAGCTTTTCAATTACCTCAACTTTGGCTCTATCAACTTCAATAACTCTGATGGAGATATGGTGTCGCAACAAAATACCTTATTTTACCATTAAGTAACATTTTTCCCAGTTCAACACAAGATGACATTCTTCACATATCTGGAGCACATCATGCAAATGAGACAGACAATCCTCAAATGAATCTCCAACCATACTGAAGTTGTCTATAAACACCTCAATAATATCTTACACCATATCTAGAAAGATGGACATCATGCATCTTTGGAATGTCGCCGGTGCATTACACAATTCGCATCGCATTTGTTTAAATCAAAGGTTCCATAAGGAATGTAAAGTTTGTTTTCTCTTGATTCTCTAGAGGAATAGAAATTTGGTTGTCGCTCGAATAACCATTAAGAAAACAGTACCAGCCATTACCCACCAAGAAATCTAGCATATGGTCTTTCTCAGTAGATGCACTCAGCTTGCAATAATCCATGCAAACCTTCCAACCTGTGACTAGCTCATGGGAATCAACTCACTGCTAACATTCGAGACCACCATGATAACTCCTTTATTTAGAACACATTGGACTGAACTCACCTATTCACTATCAGCAATCGGATATACCACACCTGCATCCAACACTTGATGATTTCCTTGCACACTACCTCTTGCATTGGTGGGTTGAGACATCTTTAGTGTTCAATACTCAGTTTATGGTCCTTGACAAGTTGAATCTTGTGAGTGCATATGCTAGGTGGGATGCCAATGATGTCTGCAATCGTCCACCCAATAACCTTTTTAAATTGCTTGAGTACCAAAACCAATGTTTCCATCTGTTTGTCATCAAGAACTGCAGCAATAATAATAGGCAAAATGTTGTTAGTACCCAAAAAAGCATACTTCAGATGGGCTGGAAGAGCCTTTAACTCCAATACTAGTGGCTCCATGATGGATGGGTCTAATGCAAGCTTGACTTAATGCCTAGAGAAACATGGTGTTCCTAGAACCTTCACTGTCTCTTCATAGTCTGGTATGTTGTCACCCACAAAGTTCATCAACATAACCTCAAGAGTTTTGACACCCAATCTTTCCTTGATTGGTACCTCCAGTTGTACCTCATCAATACTGTCAATAACAGAGACCACTTTTATTAGTACTAGTAGACATTGAAGACTATTTCTTCATTGTTCAATCTAAACTTTAGTTGGTCTTACTCCATGTCCACTAGTGCTCGTCCAGTGGCTAGGAAAGGCTTTCCCAAGATGATTGGGACTTCAAATTTAACCTCACAAGCTAGAATCATGAAGTCTATAGGGAATATGAACTTTTCCCTTTTGATTAGAATGTCATACAATATTCCCAGTATCATGTCAACCATCACATACTCATTGTGTAGGGGCTCCTAAGCTCAATTTCTTAAGCACTGCAAGAGGTATTAAGTTTGTGGTAGTTCTTTAGTCACATAATGCCTTTGGAAAGTTGACCTCTCTAATGGTGCAAGGTATGGTGAATGCTCTAGGGCCCTCTTTCTTTTACACTAAGGACCTTGCTGTGATAGTACCACAATTTTGAAGCTCTTGAGAGAGCTCTTGGCTTTTCGTCCTCTTCTTCATCAGTAGGTCCTTCATGAACTTAACATACCTAGACATTCTCTCTAATACCTCAAATACGGAAATGTTGATGGATAGCTGCTTCAACATGCAGATGAAGTGTTGAAACTTACCTTCCTCCTCCTTTTTCTTGAATCTCTGAGGCAAAGAAGGTTGAGGCCTAGGTATGGGTTTCAATTTCTTTGGTCTCACCATTTCATCGCTCACCCTATCCTTGGCTTTTTCATCCCTAGTCTCTACATTTTTGCTCTCTATCATCTCCTTATGAACCTCATCCTTATCTACTAGCATCAATGGGTCGATTATCTGCTTACCATTTCGTGTCATCACTGCCATGAACTACCCATCATTTTTTGGATTCTATACTGTGTTGCTTGTCAATGTACCCTTCTTAAGCTAGTTTAACTATGTATACATCTGACCAAAGTATTGCTCCAGTTGCTCAATAAGCCACAAAATGAGACTCAATCTTCTGATTAATGGCTGAAATCTGAGCTTTCATTCCCTTCAAGGTCTCATTTTAGGTGTCAACCTTCTTCAACAATTTATTGAACATCTCCTTAATTCTCAAACTACCAGACCCAAAATCATGATTCTGTGGTGGCACATACAAACCATTCCTAAACCTATCTTTGCGACCGTAATTACCATCTCTGTCTTGTCCTGTGTTTCTATCATAATATCCTCCTCAGTTTTTTTCCATGTAAGCATTTTCTATGTTGAGGTTCCGACCTTGATTCCTTGGATCTTGGTGCTAATAGTCCTAATTGAACCCTTGGGTGTTGGTCCGAAAACCCCCATATGATTAGTCACATAGCAAGAATCCACCTTATAATAGGGCTCCATACATGGGTGCTCATGGTGGTTGATGATTCACTACATTTACTTGCTCCTAACTTTGCTTCATTAGTAACCCCACATTAGTACTAATTTGTGCTAGCTCTTGTATCATATCCTCATTAATCTTAGCTTGCTCCAAGTTTGTAAACTGAGGAGGAACTCTTCGTCGTAGATTAGTCCTTTGTGCCCCATGCATGGTTCATCTTTCCCACCTTTTCTGGTCGTTCAGCTATAGTAGGAAACAGACAATGTAAGAATGAGCCTCTAATTATAGTATCAGCCACAACTTTGCAATTGTCATCTAAGGCCTGATAGAAGATCTCTACCAAGGAATCATCAATAATTTTGTGCGCTGGAATACTTCTCAAGCACTTTATGTATCTCTCCCAAGTTGTACTGGTAGAATCACTAGGCAATTGTTCAAAGTTATTGATTTTATCTTTCAATGTCGGCTTCTTTGACCTCAGAAAATACATCTCCAAAAAGGCTTTTTGCACTTCATCCCACGTGGTGATAAAAACTATGGAAGCTCTTCTAATCATAATATCGTGTTTCCTGTGAGAGATAACGGGAAGACACGAAGCCCAATGACAATCATGCATAGATTTTGGTTTCCTATCATGCTTTTGCAGATGGGTTGTTATGTGGATCATTTGATGGTAAGCCCACGAACAACCCTCTATTCTGCAACATCTGCAACAACCTACTCCATATGATAAACTTAGTATCCTCCAGTAAAGGAGGCAATACAATATCTCTGGTGACATCCACAGCCAAAGGGTCAAGTTTGTATGGGTTCCATGCATTAGCAGCCGCTTGTAGACCCTGTGGTGGTGGATTTACGTCCTCAAGTGGTGGTGGGTCATCATTGTTCAGATTTCGTGCAATCTTTACTGGATTATTAGCCTTGTTTAGGGCAATTCTTCATAACTTTTCTTGATCTTTAGATCTAATAGATTCAAGGGAATGCCTCGACTATGAGTACTGGGCATACACTACACCTGTATGCTGAAACAAAATAGAAACAACAAAAAATGTAAATAAGAAAAATAAGGACTAACTCAAAAATTACTCTAACTACACTAATCTGAAAGTAGTATTCCCAGGAAATGATACAAGAATCTTGATCACGCCCAAACTAAAGCTCCAAGTCAAGGTATAAGCGGTCATTGTCAAAATATAGAACCTAACAATGGTTAGGGTCAATCCTTTAGGGAATAAGGTCTAGACCTGGTATAACTACAAGAAATTTGAATGAATTAATATACTTATTTCTCGAAGGGTGGGTTGTGAAATGCAATAAATAAACCTAAAACTAGAATCTAATCGTCAAGTGAAAGTATTGTAAAATTAGTGAAAGAATTAACTAGGGTATTGTGCTCCCTATACATTCCTAACTCATTATAGCCAGATAGTCATAACCTTTTCTAGTTTGTAGCATGCAGAAATGGTAAATTATGTTTACCTAACCCTTTGATCAAGGTGTTAAGCAATTTTCACCACTTGATTTGATCCATCCTCGTTGTTTTACATTACTAACCCTTACCTTTTTCCCAATACAATCATCCCTTGTTTTGCTCAGGTTGATTAAATGAGAGTAATCACATCAAATCCTGTTAATTATCCCTTATCTAATTCATTACCCCCTTGATCCAGTAAGTAAGAATTAGGCGAGTTCTAAACATTGGCTACCATCAAATCAAAGAGATAATTAATACACACATGCACACTTTTGAAGGATTATGAATTACCCAATTTTTACTTTGTTAGTTTTTCATGATTCCCACAACCATAGTTAGCTACTCATGATCATTGTAGACGAAGAAATCATGTTACGGAATAATATAATTAAACACTTACAATGATAAATTGAAAAACACAAAATCCAAAATCTTCACAAGAAATCACGATGTTATAACTCTAATGTAAAATCAAAAGTAATCTCTAAGAATAGTATAATAATCCTAAGTAATGAAGTCTCAACATTCATGAATGCTCTCTCTTTAAAAACAAAACCTATTTATAATAAGTGGAAATCAAGTCCTAAACAAAATAGGAAAATTGGAATCGAGAAATTGGACGATCAAGGTTATGGGTCGTAGATGAAATCACAACCCATAACTGGCCTTCATAGACTACATTACACAAAAATCGTCCTCTGTATACTAACTCCTCCTACGGTCCATCTTCTGACTTACAACCCGTAAGGGGTCTCATCTGATAACTCTTTATCAATTCTTCAAAACTTAGATCTTCAACGCACGAACTTGTTTATGACCCATTACCTGGCTTACGACCCATGAGAGCCCTTGTATGATAATTATAGTTCAGCACTTAGCATATTTTCTGATCTTCAGTGTACGAACAAATATAAGTCTCGCAAATTTGTCTATGGCTCGTCTAAAAACAAGTAACTTCAACATCTAAAAATCAACCTTTCCCTGGATTTTATCCACAAAACAAACCTACGGCCTGTAAATTGGCTAATAAATCCTCAAAAATCTACAATCTATGCAACTTGGTCTAAAATTATCCTGATTCTTGAAACCCTAAAAAACAAACACAAAAACACATCAAACCTACTAACATCGATTTGAGAATACACAAAATTCTAAGTTTTAAGCATCAAAAGTGTCGTAGTTTGGTGGCACATCATTAAGATAGATTAGGAGGGTATTTTAGTCTAAAAACTATCAAAATGAAGTCCAGGAACTAGGAAAAGGACCAAAATGCCCTTACGAACACATACGTGAAAACTAGATGGCTCACCTTAATGGGATGCCACCATGAATCGTGGTGTGCACCACAACCCATGGTGGGGTAAGTTTGAAAATGGGCAACCTATGGAGGGTGCACTCCATAAAACCCTCTAGAACCGTGGTTAGTTTCTTGGTGTGCCACCCATCATGGAAGCCTAGAATTTAGCTAAGAAGCCCCTCCATGAGACCCTTCAAGGATCGTGGTATTCACCATGGTCCGTGGAGTATTATTTGGTGGGCACCTTGGGGTGAAGTTTATAGAAAAATCACTTTTTGGGCCCTGGTTCATCTTTTTATGCTCGGATCTTACACATTGACTCAACTTTCTAAAATATCTCAAGTCTTCTTCTCCAAAGATTCTCTCTCAAGTAAATGAAGGATATTCAAGAATCCAAGCTTTTTTCATCAATTCATGGATCCTTTTCATTCATGAAGCCAAAAATTTCAAATTTTCTAATTCTATTTCTTTTTAATTTCATCTAGGGTTCATGTGATTCTTCATAGGTTGTTATAATTGTGATTCAGTGTAACATTTTTTCACTTGATTATGGATGAATTTATTGAAATACGTGATTGAAAGTTGATTTCATATGAACTTATATTATGAATTATGATCATGATTTGACAAATATTTCATACATGTTTTATGAAAATGATGAATTATATGTTAATGATGCCTTTTAATAAAAAATAAATGATTATGATAGGATTCCTCACACATGAATAATGGTGAATGATTTTCTCGCCTGCTTATGGATTCGTAATGATGAATGGATAATTCTCACATTACATGAATTATGATGAAATGAGTTGTTATATGATTATGGCTTTATGAAATAAATTGGAAGTTAATTTATGCATTTCCAATTAATATGCTTAAATGATTTATTATAGCTACTCTGATGGGATTTGACTTAACAACGAAAGGGCTTTGAGGTGGAGGCATAGTAGGAATCTTTAGTATCAATCTCTAGCCACATGACTATGTGCCACTATAGGTTGTCTTAATTGATTTAGCTAGTGGATCCAAATATAATGTATGATATGATTTGTTTTATAGAGTAGAGCCTACCTTGACAAGTTATCACGATCGAAGATAGGCTTTAGACGTGACACAATTATTAGGAGCCTAAATAACCCCAACCAATCCCTCTTAGTATTCATTGCATACATAAGATAAATAAAAACATTAAGTAAATCATGAAGTGGAAGATAAGTCTAAATTAGAATCCAAAAATATAAGAAAGGTTCAAGTAAACATGTCCAAATAAACAGAGCAACATCATCAATCATGGTCCAACATACCTCTAAACTATGATGGGGACATAGAACAAACCCTAGCTCATCCTAGACATAAGAAATAAAGTAGTAAAAATATAACAAAGATATATAGTAGGTTCACCCTCAAATCATGAGGATTCACCAAATTAACTTTGAGAAAAAATTGACACTAGCCTCAAGTAGTGTGAGAAGGAGCTTCAAACCCTACATTATTGTCACAACCCAAGCTAAGCCCTAAGTGTGACATGACGATTAGGATTCTCAAGGAAATCCTAATCAAACCTTTTAGCATATTGTTAGCATACATAAGATAAATAAGCATCCATACATATCTACAATGAGCAAAAGATAAAGCAAGTCTCGAATACTTCAATTAGAAAGAAGTACCAAAAGTCAAAAGAAGACAACATAGACTGCACAAAAAATTCAACACGCCTCTACTAGTCAAAATAAATTGAGGCTTAAGACTTGTTCCTAGCTCACCATAATCAAAGTAAAGATAGTCTCAACAATGAACAAACCTTGAAATATCAAGAAGCCATGGAAGGTTTTCTCTTGGATCATGAAGACTCGTCAATCAATCAACCTTCAAACCAACTATAAACTAACCGCGGATAGAATGAGATGCAGGGTGAACGTTCTCTCTTACATTATAAAATGATATAAGTAAAAGTATGTGTTAGTATATTTAAATGCATTACGTATGTAGACAATGCAAATAACATAAATCATGTAGTACAATTGACCAAGTAAATAGTGTGATAACATTTGTATCTAACATCATAAGAAAATAGGATAATGATTAATGCACAAGTAAATCATAGGGAGACTCATATATGGAAAGTACAATGAGTAGTTATGTAAACGTATCATGAAGAACAATACATGTGTCGGATATAATCAGAACAGACAATAAGATCATCCAAAGCTATAACATAGAATTCTGATGTCTCCCCATATAATGGGAAAAAAAGTCTACCTGCCAAAGTAGACTCTACCCCACTAGGTGAGCAATCATTAACATGTGCTATATATGGACCCATTAACTAGGTCATATTAGCAACAGTTATGCAGTTGCACGTAGTTAAGTGACTAGAGATTGCTACTAAAAACCCCTTGATTTGAATCCCCACCTCAAAGTTCTCTTGGTACTAAGTCAAAATCTCACAAAATACAAATCATAAAATCAAACTTATCATGAATTTATAAACTTTTCATAGATCATAGTTCATAGTTTTTATAAGCTTGTCATGTAAGAAAGACAATTTCATTACTACCAATCCAAATCATAAAAAACTGTTCATAGAGTAGCTCGTTTTTATATGATTCATGTAATATGGGTGTAGTCCTTCCATCACTATGAGTCCTACATTTTAGATCTTTATTTTTATGAACTTGCTTGAAGACTCATCATTTCATAATCATGGTTTGTGATCGAATTAGGGCAAAAGTATGGATTCACAAATAATTTGATTAAAATCATGTAATTGAATTAAAACATGCATAGTAAACTACAATAGAATAAATAAATCAATATTAAAAGAACTTATAATCAATATTATGAACCCTAGATAACGTATGATAAAATTTAATTGTAAAATCATGGAAATTATATAACTAATATTAATTCATGCATAATTAGATAAATAAATATAATATAAATCATAATTCATGCAATTAAAATTGAGATCATATAAAACCATAATATACATGCTTGTAATTTGATGAAAAAAGATGAAGTCATTAGGTCCCATGGGTGGAAGGGGCCCATGGATGAATACCCACATACCATGAATAGAAACCTAGCTTAAAACCTTAATTTTAATGGAGTAATTTTCAGGAAAATCTAGCTTGACCTTTCTTAAGCTTGAGAGAAATTTGGAGAAGAAGATTTAGGAGATTTTGAGAGTTTCAAGGATTTGAGTGATAATAAAATGAATTAGTTTGGGTTATGATGCTTATTGGATAGTCATACATCCAAAATGATTTGGTATAGGGGTTAGAAGGGTAGCAAATACTAAAAATATTCTTAATAAAAATCTGATAGAAGGAACCATGAACAGGGGTCTACAAGTCATAGACCCATGTATGATTCCAAGGAAGACAACTCATGGAAATCAGGCCAAACTTTTTTTATTTCTAAATTTGATCTATGAATCAATTTCTATAGCTCATGGTTCCTTTCATAAGCTTTAATAATCTTGTCCTATTATACCCTAACATATAGCCAAATCTTACCCATCACTGTCCCAACCCATGAGCCAATGACAACAATTCGTATAACAAACAATGGCTCATAAACGACCCTCATAACTTACACCTCAACTGATAAATCTCGACATATGACTTATACAATTTCTATAGCTCATAAAGAGCACTCGCAAATATCTCCAAGACTTGGTCAAATTTCCAATTTCAAGACCTTATTTATGGGCAAGGTCTATGACTCATAGAACAAACCATGACTCGTACAAATACTACATAGTAAAAAAAATTTTCCAAAATTTATCAAGTGTAAGGGCCATCCACGATACCCCATCTATGGCTCGGAGAACTGACAATGGTTGTAGATTGAATTTGTGGTCCTTACACTAGACATCAATCCTTTGTATTTTCTTTCATATTATGACTTTTGAACTTAAGGGGTATTACAGTATCTCTCCCTTAGGAACATTCATCCTTGAATGAGATGAAAGGTAGCTTGAATTGAGTAGAATAGATATCAAACATCTCAAAGTGGATGCAATAATGCAACTTAAACATCCGATTCATGAAAATTTTAAACTTTTGCATATAACATCATTATGGATTAGATTCATGTGTATGTTGTGTATGTTATGACATGAAAAAGCTAAAACATAGGAATTTAGAGGATTTAAGAATGAAAAATTAAGTACCTTAGGTTGGAATGGAAGGAGAGAGGTAACGACAATGTTTCATCATATCCACTTCCGCTTCTCATATAGAACTTTCAGCTTCTTGATTCCTCCATAGTACCTTGAAGGATATGACTTCCTTTCTTCTCAACCTTTCAACTTATGGTCTAAAATCTTAACCAGAACTTCCTCATCAGTCAAGTATTCTTCAACACCTAAATATCTTCAACCATGATAAATTGAATACAGAGTGAACTGAGGCCAACTCTACAAGATATTCTAGCTCATATGCCACCATATCAATATGCCTTAGGATCCTATATGATCCTATATACTGGGGACTAAGCTTCCCTTTTTTGCCAAAATGCATCACACCCTTTATTGGTGAGGCTTTTGTAGACTTAATCATCAACATCAAATTCAAGTTCCCTTCTATTTACATCAAAAAATGAATTATGAGTTTGGGAAACCTTTAGCCTTTTACTTATAATTTTCCCCTTCCCCATATCACCAAACACCAAGTCATGCCCCATTGAGTCTACCTCAGCTACTTCAAACCAGCCTATCGAGGACCTACATTCCTCCTATACAAAGCTTCAAAAGGTGCCACTTGAATACTCGAATGATATGTGCAAGCTCAATCAATGATAGGTGACCATCCTAATTACCCTTGAAATCAATTTCATATGCCCTCAACATATTCCAAAGTTTAGATTATTCTCTCGGCTTCTCCATTGGTTTGAGGGTAAAAAGTAGTACTTAGCTTAACCTTGATACCAAGACCCCTATGAAAGGACTTTCAAAAGTCTGAAGTGAATTAAGTATCATGATCTACATTAATCAGTAATGGCACTCCATGAAGTTTTACTAATTCCTAGATATATAATTTTGTTTAATCTTCAACATCATAAAAAGTCTTAATCGGTAGAAAGTACGTTGATTTGGTCATTCTATAAGATAGCACCCAAATTGAGTCATTTCTCCTAGGGGTACGAGACAAATCCATTATCAATTCCATATTCATGTCTTCCCACTTTCATGTAAGAATTTCTATATCCTGGGCTAGAACTCCCGGTCTTTGATGTTCAACTTTCACTTGTTTTTAGGATATCTTCCACAAACCTTCCTATGTACTTCTTCATACAATTCCATAAATATATTTCCCTTAAATCCCTATACATTTTTGCAGAACCGGGATGAGTAGAATATTGAGAGTTATGGCCTTCACTCAATATCATCTCCCTTAAGCCATCAATATTTAGAACACATAAGCAACCTTGATAACAAAGTGTCCCATGTCCCCCTTTTGAGAAAATCTCAACCTTCTTTTCAACCACCAACTGCAATACTTATAGGTCAAAAAGTTGGAACAAGAAAGAACTTTGCAGAACAGTGTTGGTGCTAAGGACTATAAGCCAGTCTATGGATCAGATAAAGTTGTAGGGGTCATGGATAGGATGTCATAGGTGACCCCAGACATAGCAAATATTTTGGAAATTTGGGTGATCTATAGAAGGTCTTGTACGACTCTTAAAATGGGTTGAGATTATGGATAACAATCTTGGTTAAGACTCAAAAGGTAGGAAAATTTGGTTGAACAGGATGAAACCCTATCATATATCATGGATGGGTTTATGAATCTTAATCCATGTTAGTAAAGGAGTCCTAGAATTTGGGAAATTAACTATAGCAAAGGAGTCCTAGAATTTGGAAAATTAACTAAGTGTTAGAGGCAACTACGAGGGATATATATGATCCATGGATGTTTGTATGGACCATAAAATAGGTTTCATAGATTAGAGGTGCAATTTCCAGTAGTTAACATTTCAGTGCACAAGTTCCATAAGGGGTAATTAAGGCTCGTACATGGAACTAAGAGCCATAGAATAGGGATTTGTAGGTTGACTTTAGAGGTCAAGATTTAGGCTTAGTTTTGACAAATGACACTATAGTCTATAAATGTATACATGGACTGTATATGGATCTCGTCGACCCTATTTAATAGATTTTCATTAAGGGTATTTTTGGTATTTTCTACAACCATAAGTGTTAAGAGATTTTGTTTTAGCCCAATATCTCCTCATAACATCATCTCTATACTACCTAAATTAACCCCATTTTAAATTATTCACCCAAATCCCCTAGGTCTCTCTCTTAAATTCGTCCTTTTCAAGACTATTGAAGAATTCAAGCTAAGGTTTCGAGCCTCATCTCTCAATTCCAGATTTATTCTATTAATTTTTTTAGGGTATGTGGGTATTCATCCATGGGCCCCTTTCACCCACGAAGCCCCAAATAATTCTCCTGCTTTTCATCAAAATTCAAGTGTGTATTTCAAGGATTGTCATGATATTGATTCTAACTGTATAAATTGTGATTTATATAATGGTTATCGCTTCAATTATACCTGAGTTATTGTAAATTATATAAATTACATGATTTATGAAGAAATTCTTCTACATGCTACTTAGGATTTATGAAATTATGTATGGATTCTCTTAAAATTTAATTTAGTTTGTTCTTATTTCACATGATCGTGCGTGAATTCACCTCAATTATATTATTGCAAGCTTATTGATTATAAATCCATACTTTTACCCTATTTTCATCTCAAATTATGAATATGAAAATATGAGTGTGCTTAGAAGAAGTATGACTTAAGGCTGAAATGGTGACTTAAGACCCTATTCTACTCAAGATGAATTATGATTGGTAAATGGAAGGTTGACACCCACATTATTTAACTTTATGAAAATAAGCTACTCTTTAAACATGATTTTTATGAATTAGATTGGTTGATTTAAATTGCCTTTTCTACATAATGAACTTATGAAGATTATGAACTATGAATTATTACAAGTTTTATGAACTTATGATAAGTATGATTATGATATGTATATATATTTCCTGAGATTTGACTTAGCACCAAATGAGGCTTGAGGTGGGACTCAACCTAAGGGATCCTTAGTAGCAATCTCTAGTCTCATAATGACACTGACACCATTGGATTTATTGTCAACAAAGCCTAGCTAGTAGATTCATATATAGCACATGATTTATGACACTAATTAAAGTGGTAGAGTCTACCTTGACAAGTAGATTTCTATTTTTCCATCTTATAAGGAGACATCAGAATTTCATTTTATAGCTCACATGGTCTTATTGTGGGATATAGTACTATTCCATAAATGTATGATTCCTTATGATTCTTAATATGTCCATCCTTATGATTTACTTGTCTATTGATCATTATTACATTTTCTTGTTCTTTTAAATACTCTCTATATCATAATTATTTACTTGGTCATTTGCACTAGACTTACTTCACATTGCATTTCTTATATGCTTAGTACATTCAAATGTACTAATTGTGTACTTCGTTTCCTACATTATATGACAATGTAGGGATGGGCGATAATTCTTCTTCTCATCTATATGACTGGCTTTAGGTTGTTATTTGAAGATTGCTAGTGAGTCCCCATGCTTCGAGGTCAAACCAATTCTATATGTCTTTACTTGTTATTGATTGACTGTGTTTTGGTATTAAGACTACTTCTTGTATTTACTTTATTTGAGGATGAGCCAGGGACATGTCTTAGCCCCCGGATATATTAGACTATGTAGAGGTATGTTGAATATGTAAGAGTTTATGTTGTCTATTTGTTCCTTTATGATATTATGCTTTAGACCTCTTTTATGGTCTTCCGCGTTATGGTTGTTTATCTCATTACTTATGAATGTTTATGATATGCTAAGAAGGCTTGGTTGGGGTTTTCTAGGGGATCCTAATTACAATATCACATTTAAGGCCTAGATTGGGTCATGAAAAACTTAATATCAGAGCATAAGGTTTTGAAGTGTCCTAGGGAGTCCAACATGCCACATTAAGTAGAGTCTTATTTATGGGTATGAATCATGTCATATCAATTAGTAGGAGGCTATAAGGTGTTTTAGGAAAGTTTTGCTTCTTTCATGATCTATGTCATGTCTTAGAGTGTACTCTAAGATTCCTTTTCTCTAATTCTTATTCTTCATGATTTTCAAAAAATACCTCCATCAAGAGCACCATTGTAAAGGGGCAACAATGCTAACAAGGGCCAAGTTCCTCCAGTTCCTTAAGCCCCTAATGATGCTCTAGCCGACCAAGTGACCAATGCGGTATTTCCAATTGCCATCACTGTGTTGGCTCAAGCTATGAACAACCAAGAAAATCATGGTATGGTGGCTTCTCCAAATGTGGCTACACTAGCATCTAGAGTGAAGGAATTTGCAAGAATAAGCCCTCCCAAACCATAACTCTAAGGTGGATGAGCATCCATAAGAATTTATTAATGAAATATATAAGGTGATTGCTATTATGGGGGTGTAATAAAAAGAAAAAGCAAAGTTGGTACCCTACCAGCTCAAAGGAATTATACTAGTGTGGTACAACCAATGGAAGACTGATCAGATTGAAAAGGGTCCCATAGATTGGGAGGTTTTTAAGATTGCATTTCTTGACCATTTCTTCACACGTGAATTGAGAGAGGCAAAAATAATGGATTGCTTCAATCTCATGCAAGGAAGTATGAGTATGAGAGAGTATGCCCTCAAATTTATGATGTTGTCCAAGTATGCTCCATCTTTGGTCACTGATTCTTGTACTCAAACAAGTAAGTTTAATTTGGGTGTGTATGACTTGGTGGTAAAAGAGTGCCGAACCGCTATGCTTGTAAAGGAGATGGACATTGCTAGACTCATAACATATGTTGAACAAATTAAAAGTAAAAATCTTAAGGAACGAAGGGTGAAAGTCTAGAAAGGCTTGATTTGAAGGTGGGTTTCATAATTTCAAGTTTGATGGTAATGGCCATTTCTAACAAGGTGAAAGGTTCCAAGGTCAAGGATCTTCTCAATCTTCCAGTCAAAGGTTTAACAAATATAGAGTGTCCAATCTTAAGGCCCAAGGTGGAGGTGCTAATGCTAGTAGACCTACTCTTCTTAAGTGTCCTAAGTATGGAAGCAACCATGTGGGTAATTGCTTTATTGGTACGGGTGCTTGTTTTGGGTGTGTTAAAATGGGGAACAAGATCTCTCGATTCCTAAGACATACATATAAGGGATGAGAAGGGCATCCTTAAGGCCAAGCTACTTCAAGTGGATAAGCTCAACAAAGTGGTGGTCAACATAATAATAGGTTCTATGCACTTCATGCTAGCAAGATATTGATAAGTCTCCCGATATGGTTATGGATCTGTTATGTGTTTTTGACTTTGATAAGTATGTTTTGCTTTATTCGGGTGCTAATTTATCTTTTGTTACTCCTTAACTTTCTATAAGATTTGATGTGTCCCCTCGGATCTTGTTACGGACTTTTTTGGTATATACTCTCATTGGCGATTCAACTCTAGCCAAGAGAGTATATAGAATTGTCCCATATTAGTCATGCATAAAGTAGTCCCACATGATCTTATTGAACTTGATATGAACAATTTTGACATCATTTTTAGGATGTACTGGCTTTATGCTTCCTATGCATCTGTTGATTGTAGAACTCGTAGGGTCAACTTTCAATTTTCTAATGAGTCAGTTCTTGAATGGAAGACTAGTGATTCTATGTTTAAGGGTCTACTGATTTCATTTGTAAAGGTTGTAAAATGATTTATAAGGGATGTATCTATCATATAGTGCGAGTTAGGGATATATATTCTAAACCCCCTATTCTTGACCTAGTCCCAATTGTAGATGAATTTCTTGGTATGTTTCTCAATAATTTTCCTAATATTCTCTTAAAAGAGGAATTGTCTTTGGCATACATGTCCTTCCCAATATCTAATTTTATCACTATTACTCCTTACAAGATGTCCCCGACAGAACTTAAGGAGTTAAAGGAACAACTAAAAGACTTGTTAGAGAAGGGCTTCATAAGGCTAAACATGTCACCATGGGATAATCCTATGTTGTGCTTTAGAAAGAAGGATGGGTCGCTCTAAATGTGTACTGTCTGTCGGCAATTGAATAGGGTTACTACAGAAAACACATATCCTATTCCGAGGATAGATGATTTATTTGATCAATTTCAAGGTGCAAGCTGCTAATTTAAAATTGATCTCCGTTCTGTAAGGTTTTAGAAGTGTGATATT
>JAPFFP010047952.1:0-10091 GCA_026153255.1 Solanum medicagineum
ATTAGGTACCATATGAATAGGCCCGAGAAAACCCTTGTATAGCTTTTTCGATTTCTCGATAAAGAGCAATATGACCAGCAGTGGTTCGAATATATATAAAAAGGATTTTTTTAGACTTCTTACTATTAGATAGTGTCCATAAATCTCATAAAAAGTTCCTAAAGATTCATAATGAACTTCGACGGGAGTTTCTCTTGAAGCAATAACGCGTTGATCTAGTCGCCACCAACTTGTTACTTGTAAAATTATAGATACCTTTCATGAATTGAGCACATGCTTGGAGCCCATAATTATCTTGAAAATGCTTGACTTGTAAAATCATGCAATAGCTCATCTCCAACTTAAGAATTCTTGTCATGTAATATAATCAAAAGCATGGGGGATTCATGACACTAGTTCAAAAACATACAACTCAAGAGCATAAACAAGGAGTAAAATCAATTCATTTCATTATCATTCAAATCAACCCACCCATATTGTAGTAAAACCCTTATTTTGGGTATTTGGAATTCATATCAAAATTCACAATAATTCATAGTTTTCATAGTTCACATCATGCATTACTTCAACAGATATAAATCAACTCATGGAATGAGATTAAAATAAATATTCATACATAATCAATCAATACGTGATAAACCCCAAAATAATTTATATTCATAATTAAGAGATACCCATAAGTAATACAATTTGAATTCATGCAATTTTCATAAAATGCGAAGGTTGGGTTCCATGGGTGAAATGACCCATGGAAGAAAATCCACATACCTTAAACTTGAATTTCATGGAATAGAATTAGGGAAGGCTTAAAGCTTGTGATGGGTCCTTAAAGTTCAAAAATTTGTGCTTCAAATCCTTGAATTTTAATAAGGGATTTGATGATGTATTTGGAGAGGTTTAGAGATGGTTTTGTGAGTTCTAGAGTTGAAAAATGACCCAAGTTTAGAGGATTTCACATTTGAATGGGCATTGGTTATTACACAAATGCCCTTGAACTAAGTCAGAAAATCAGGGCACAAAATGCACTGGTCCACGCCCTTGGCACGATGCGGACCAAACGTGTAGCCCAAATTACACAGTGGCGTACCCTAGGCACATCGCGGCCTGGGGGTACAGGGCCACTGGAATTCGTGCCGTTGCGAAAATTATTTTTCGCAACGGGTCTTCTAAAATCTGGGGATTGCCCATTTCCCACTCAATTTTGTCCCTTGAACAATAATATGAAGTCAAGAATCACACACGGTTTTTAGATATTTGGAAAATACGATTATAGGGCATTCCGAAGCACATGGGAGGGGGTGTGATTAACATTAAGCTATCATTTGATTATATATATTGAACAAGATATAAATATTTATCTAAAAGATATTTTAGGTTTCAAAAATTAGTTTAGATCAACTTTTTAAAGATTTACTCCTACATACCAATGTAACCAATCAAGTATAAGATATGTTCATATTAATACAACCTTTCAAGTATGTATGTAATAACAAAATAAATGACACATGATATGTACAATAGCCATCACATCAAACAGGCTAAACCATGTGTACCAAATAGAACCATAAATATGACCATCATTATATCTTATATCGTCATTATCTCATCAATAATCAGGATGCCAATGAAACAGAGCTCTACAAGTACCTAAGTAAGCTCATAATCTCAAGTTTCTCACAATTATCACCAATTAATCATTAGACTATCCAAAAGTTATCACAAGTCCCATATTATCATAATAATATCCCAAATTAACTCAATTCTCATGATTTCATCTCAATTTATCAATAGGATTGTCATTTACTCAAATTTTGGCATAACCGAATTACCATCAAATTCTATTATATTATATAATTTGCTCATAAATCAATCTAAATCTTACAATTATCATATGAACATGTCCAACATCTCAAATCCAGTTCCAAAAAGGTTAGTTGAACCTACCTCGATGCCGAATTCACACTTGGACAAGCTTTCAATCAACTCAAATCTTCAAACAGTCCCCAGATTGATCAATCACTATCAAAAATAGATATCACATGTCAACTGGTGAATTTTGGTACCTATATTAGCACGAATAAGGCTTAGGGGAAAAATAATCAAAATTAGGACTAAAATTCAAAGATTTCAAATTGAAAATTGACTTTATAATCAGTTTCTCTATGAAAAATAGAGTCCGTGGGTGAAAATCACACTAAAGTTGAGTTTAAATTGAATGAGAAATCATCATTTAAAGTTTTGAAATCATAAGCTAAAAATTTCCAATTTTGGACATTCAAAATCCTGAAATTCAAGGCAAAATCAAGATAAAACTCATGAAAAATAATTAAAATAGTGTTAGAAACACTTACCCAACAAAATCCTTCGAAAATCCTATTTCAAAATCTCCCCAAATGCATTGAAAGTTCCAAAATAGGCTGTAAATAATGACTCCAGTTATCAAAAACACTCTGCAAATGCAAGTCGGGTCCCGTGAACATGGAAAGGGATGACTAAAAACCTCCGGGAACGCGGAGAAAGGGAAATGCCATAACACTCTGTGAACAAGGAGGGTAATAATACCCAGACCTCCGCGGACACAGAGAAGAATGGTGACTGCCCTAGATACCATATATTGCAGCAATGCTCAACCAAAATCACAACACAGAAAGGGCACTCGAAACTCATTTGGAATTAGAATTTCACAAATCAAATATGTATCCAAACCAGAAATGAATCCAAACTCAATGGAATAATTAATTACAATTTGAGTTTGAGGTCTCCACGATATATTTACCCATGCAAGTCAAATAAACTAGTTTAAATCTCCAAATACAAAACTTATCCTCGGCAACTCCTAAGATTATGACGAGTGATGTGTTGTCAAAATACAATACATTTGAGGCCTAAAACAAGGGATTTTGTGAGTTCTTAATGCATCTTTTTATGGTTTTTATGTGTTTGTTCTTGCAGAAAAGTTGGGTTAACATGATTTTGGAGAAAAATTGCAGATTTTGCTGAAGCATATGACATACGAGTTCACCTACGAGTCGTAGCCTAAGCTACAAGTTGTAGGGTGCTATTGTGGCAAGAAACAGAGACCAAAAAAATTAGAAATCTACTAAGTGTAGGTTAACCCTACGAGGCCATCCTACGAGTCGTAAGTCTTGTTACGACTTGTAGAAGTGTACTCATAGAAGGAATCAAAGAGCTCAAACTTTGGATCAACAACTGAAGGCCTAGACTACGAGAGGAGCATATAGGTCGTAGCCCAAAATATGACTTATACCAGTGGTTTGTACTAGTTGATTCCAACATGCCAAGAACCTGATACAAGACCCCGACAATGACTCGTAGGTCACCTTACAAGTCGTACCTGTGAGGCATACCAGTTGCCAACTGTCTTTTCTGTGTTATTCTTTAGGTTATTTTGTAAACACTATAAATACTTTAAGTTAGGGTTTTACTGAGGAAGATTCAAAATTGAGGAGAGAATATCATCTTTTAATATACTCTCAAGAAAACTTTTAGTCTTTTAGCTTAGTTTATCTTTTTCTCTTGTAAAACCCTATTTTGAGGATTACAACTCTTGCTTTGTGCTTATTATCAATCTATCAAGCTTATGGTTTGCAAATTGTGGTTTCTTCAATCTTCATTACTTTGGGTAAAATTCTCAATCATGCCTGTTATTTGCATTTTTGTTGATTTTTGCCTTAGCCATGAGTAGCTAAGCATCCACAACTTGAGGTTGTCGGAACCATGGGTATTTGAGTTGAGATAACCTAGGTTTATTACATTTCTATGATTAGGTTTTTGCATGTATTATCTATTTCCCTTCAATATAATTGTTGTTTGGTGGTGGCTAACAGCAAACTCGGCCTACTATCACGATCCCAACCAAGGTAGTGACGAATAGGAAAAGGGAAGTAGATAACAGAATTCAATTGATGTGTTCTCATCTAATCAACCAAACTTGACTAAGGGGAGGTTGACTGGGACAATAGGTAACAGTTAGTTGGCATGCCATGTTAGCCAATCAAGTGCCATGGTGAAATTTGACCTTCACCTTCACAAGAGGGCTAGAAGAACCTAAGTTACCATCCTACATGCGAATCTCCAATTGTAGTTATGTTACCTAGGGTAATCGATTCAAAGAACCATAGGGAACACAATTTCCAAGTTAGCCCTAAAATTGAGTGTTTTCCGCATCTTCGCATAGGGTTTATTTTATTTTGTTCTTTTAAAAAAATCCCATTTAGAGATATTAGTTATAGAAAACTGAAATGATTGATAGTGAATTCTTGTAGTCAAACCCTATATTCCCTATGGATTCGACCCTAACCTTCGGCTAGGTTAATTGCTGACAGCGATCGCTTTCTTATTGGAGCGTGAACATCATCACAAATTATGGCACTATTGCAGTGGAATATGACTAGGTTTTGACTTGATTTCACTATTAGTTAGTTCTAGTGTTTAATTTCTTGAGTCTCTTGTATGTTACTTTTGTTTTTGTTTTTGGTGTTTGATTTTACTTGCAGGGTGTACTAGGTTGTCTGCCCAACACAAGGAGCCAAGGCAATCCCTTAGCTCCGATTAATTTAGAGATCCATTGACTTTTAAGAAGAATGACTCAAATAATTGAAAATGTTGCAGTTGAGGAGGAAATAAATATGAACAATGATGATATAGGAAGCGAGGAGAATCCAACACCGAGGGATAACATGCCACAACTTAGGGACTTCAATGAAAACACCTATGGATAGAATCAGTATCGATTGAATCCTATGGCAATGGAAGTTACCAATGCTATAGTACTGCCTTGTTTACCTGCAGATGCTAAGTTCGCGGTATCGAGCGGGTTGCTTTAGATGCTCCAAAACCATGGTTTATTCATAGGGATTCCTATAAAGGATCCCCAACGTCAACTACAAAATGTTGTCTTTGTGTGCATAAGTGTCACGGGTACACAAAATATCTCTATTGATACTGTTGGATTGAGGGTGTTTCCACTATCATTGACTAGCAATGCCACTGCGTGGTTGTCTGAGCTTCCTCCAGGTACCACAACATGTTGGGCAGAGCTTCATAGATTGTTCTTAGAGAGATATTTTTTGAGGTCAAAGAAACTAAAGCTCAATGGCAAAATAAATAACTTTGAGCAATTGCCTGGAGACTCTCCGAGTACCACATGTGAGATTTACCAAATGCTTAAGGATAGTCTCGATCATAAAATTGTTGATGATTCTTTGGTCGAGATTTTCTATAGAGCACTTGACAAAAATATCAAAGCTTGTGCCGACACTATCATGGGAGGTGTTTTTCTTGACCAATCTTTTGAGCTAGTTGCCGCAAAGATAAAGTGTGAGGTCAGAGTGAGCGTGGTGCAACAAAGAGATCTTTTGCAGTTACCACTAATAGTGAGCAAGCAAAAGTTAATGAAGAGATCATGGAGCAACTTACTCAACTCCCTACGGGCATGGACTTGGTTTTGAAGAAAAACCAAACAAGTGTTCAAGCAGTAACCCATCAACCTCTAAAGACTCCTGTGTCTGATGATCCATTCTTTGATTGGGATGCATGTTTTATAAGCAACCAAGCAGCGGGTTTCCAGAATAACCCGCAAGGGTCCAATTCGGACTATTAGAGGCAAGGAGCCGGGAATCAAGGTAGAAACTTCAATTGTGATGGGGCACATAGAGATAACCGGGGTGGATACTATGAAAGAGAGAGAGTACCAAATGCCGAATAGGGAAGAAGAGATGGCTACAGGAACAATCCTTATGTGCCACCTCATAACTGTGATGCAGGGTTAAGTAACTCTAGGAACGAGGAGATGTTCGAGAAGTTGTTCAAGAGATCCGATCACCACGATAAGACTTTGAAACGAATGAAGACGGATATTTCAAGTGTTAATTAGAAAATAGAGTCTTAATCAGTGGTAATTAAACAACTGGAACAACAATTGAGGCAAGTTTCTTCACATTTGAACCAACGCCAAAAGGCACCTTACCATGCAACACGGTTCAAAATCCTAAGAACGAAGGGAATTGCATGGAAGTGATGTCATGGAGTGGCAGAAACACTATTGATCTCCCTATGCCAATGGTTGGATATGGAAGCCGCATAAACTAGGTAAACGAAGTGCCCAATGCACACGGGCCACCAAAGAAATGTAAAACCTTTCCAAGGCCCCCACCACCTTTTCCCCAAAGGCTTGGGAAGAGAAAAGAATAATTTTGAACAGTTCTTGGCGATGCTTAAGAAGTTGTTAATACACTTCCCTTCAGTTAAGGCTCTTGAGAGGGTGCCAGGATACATGAAATGGATAAAAGATCTGGTCAAGAAGAAGCACAAAGTTAGCCAAGACCTCTCCTAAGATTTTCAACATAGCAGTGCCATCACCACAATGTCTTTGGTGCAGAAACGTGAAGATCTGGGTGCATTCACTATAACAAGCATAGTTGGGGAACTTGCATTTGCTAGAGCATTATGTGACTTGGGACCCAACATCAATTTGATGCCTCTTTCCATATATTCAGAAAGCTTGGTTTGGGCAACCTTGTCACTACAAAGATGTAATTATTAAAGGCAGACAGAATTGTCAAGAAGCCTATGGGGATACTTAATGATATGTTGTTCAAGGTAGACAAATTTATATTCCCTGCATATTTTGTTATACTTAACTATGAGGTTGATTAGTGGGTGGTCATCACAGTGGAGCTCGAACCGCTTACAAGGTGTTGCAACATAGCTACTATTGGTCATCTATACATCAAGATGCCCATGATTATTCCAAGTCGTGTGATATATGTCAAAGAGAGGGCGGGGTCTCGCGAAGTCACGAACGTCCTCTAAATTCTATTTTGGTGATTGAACTATTCGATTTTTGGAGCACTGACTTTATGGGACCCTTTGTTAGCTCTCATAGTAATAAGTACATTATGGTTGCAGTTGATTATTTGTCTAAATGGGTAGAGGTCGTAGCTCTACCGAACAATGAAGTTAAAAGTGTTATTGAGTTTTATCAAAGAATCATTTTCTCTAAGTTCGGTACATCTCAGGCAATTATTAGTGATGGAGGTTCTTATTTTTGCAACCGACTATTCAAAGCTCTTCTTGAAAGATATGGTATGAAGCAGCGAGTAACAACCCCTTACCGTCCCCAAACAAGTGGGCAAGTAGAAGTATCAAGTAGGGAAATCAAGCAAATCCTATCCAAAACGGTGAATGTAAATCACACTAACTGGTCAAGAAAGTTGGATGATGCTTTATGGGCCTACCGCATAGCTTTCAGAACCTCTATCGGAATGGCCCCTTATCAATTGGTGTTTTGGAAAGCCTATCACCTGCCAGTTGAGCCTGAGCACTTAAGATGTTGAAATCTAGACTGGAATGACACAACAACATCTAGATTGATGCAAGTAAATGAACTCAATGAGTTTAGGCTGCCAGCATATGAGAGCTCTGCATTGTACAAGTAGACGATGAAAGTTCATCATGATCGCATAATTGAGAACCTCCAGTTTGCTCCAGGAGACATGGTGTTGCGTTATAACTCTAGGTTGAGGTGGTTTCCTGGGAAACTCAGATCTAAGTGGATGGGGCCCTTCAGAGTCGTACGCATTTTGAATTATGGAGCCATTGAGTTAGAAAGCACAGATGGTAGAACTTTTAAAGTCAATGGACAGAGTGTCAAATTGTACATGGCTGACATGGAAGAAATTAAGATAGTGGAAGACTAGGACCTTGAGGAGGCATGAGCACAAAAGCTTCCTATCATGCGCTACAATAAATCAGGTGCTTCCTGGGATGCAACTCAAGGTATGCCCTTTGTACCTCTTCTATGTGTCTTTACTTTGAGGACAAAGTATTCTATTTTTGTGGGGTGTGGGAAGCTATGGATTAAGGTGAAGTCTGAGTAGCCTCGCGTCCATAACTTCCCTAATTTTTGATCCCAAGGTTTTCTTGCCGTGTTTCCTTTTCCTTGTGGATGTTTAATATTCTGTTGAACCAACATTCTTAGGTAGTGTAGATAATGTGCAAATTCATAGTAATGTTATTTGTTGGCATATACATAGTCTTTAAATATTTTTTTAATGATTTGAAAAATTGGGTACCCACAAAATTTTTGAGATTGTGATTATTGATGCACTCATGCATTTTGATGATCTGGTGATGTTTTTTCTGATAATGTAAAGGTAAGTTGAGGCTAGAAGCATGACCTATGAGTCTATGCTTGATTGTGGGTGCAATGCCATGTGTGTTGTGAACTTATTTTGCTACATTCATGCATCTTGTATGGACTCAGAACTTGCCTTGTTACTCTAAAATTGGTTTGATGATATGGTTGATTTGGAAAGGATCTTAGGCCTTTGTTCTTTTAGTGAACCCACTTTTAGCCTAAATGACCTACCAAATGAATGAGTGAATCCTTAATTCCAAATTTTTAGCTTCTCATGTACTCATTCTTTCTTGACATCTTGGTAGCTTAACCTTGTTTGATGAAAATACCTTGATACTGGCCTTAGTCTATCCTTGGACATGTGAAGCTTAATTGAGGGTAAAAGCCTAACTTGAGGGTTGCTACAAATTGTGGCCCTGGTTTGAGGAATGGATATTATGTACTTCACCTCAGGCTAAAAGCCTAAGTTGAGAGTGACCCTTATTGTGGTAAAGTTATAACAATGAGGTGGTTAGTTAGGAAATAAAGAAAGAAATAAAAACTCATGAGCCGAGTGAAGAAAAAGAAAAGAAAAGAAAAGTGCCTTGAGTTTAGAAAAAGTAGTAAGAATTGAGTTCAGAAATAAGGCACAACTGAAGATAGAAAGAAAGCAATTAAGAAAAGATTGAACCAGGAGAATAAGGGTGGATTTAATTAAAAGGGTTGGGTTATGAAAGCAAAAAGTGTTGGTAAACATGGTTCAAGGATAACTTTTAGTCATTACTTGCCCAAACTGTCATACCAAAGCCCCCTGAACCTATGTTTCAAGCCCATAAGTCCTAAAGTGATCAAAATCCACTTTGTCACCAGGACAAAAGATGAGTATAGAGGCAAGCCTATGGTGTTAGTCACTTTGCATGAATTTCATTTGTGAGAGTAAGAATGTTTCCTCAGTCTCTGAGTTCTAAATGCTTTTTGAGTGAGTAAGAGGGACGTCTTTTCTGTGAGAGCATTTGCACTCCTTGAATAGCATATGGCTATACCAGTGAGTGTGAATGGTTAATGCTCCTTAGCTTATCATAGTTTGGGTTGTCAGATTCATCATCATGTTTTTTTTTTTTTTGCTTAGTAGCTTTACAATATAATTTTGAAAATGATAGTCGGGTCCCTAGATTAGAGTGAATGATGTATATGACATTGGTATAACTGCTATGCATTGCTTATTGTCTGCTTAGATTGAGTCGTCACTTGAGGACAACCAACAATTCTAAGTTGAGGGTGTTGATGTTCTGTCTAAATAAAACATATTTGAGGCCTAAGACAAGGGATTTTGTGAGTTCTTAATGCGAATTTTTATGGATTTTATGTGTTTTCGTGTTGTTCTTGCAGAAAAGTTAGGATGGCATAATTTTAGAGAAAAATTGTAGATTTTGTAGAAGCATCAGACATACGAGTTCACCTACAAGTTGTAGCCCAAGCTACGAGTCGTAGGGTGCTATCGCAACAAGAAATAGAGAGCAAAAAAATAAGAAATCTGCTAAGTGGAGGTCAACCCTATGAGGCCATCCTACGAGTGTAAGTCTTGTTACAACACGTAGAGATGTATTCGTAGTAGAAATCAGAGAGCTCAAACTTTGGATCAACAGCTGATGGCCTAGACAACGAGAGGAGCATACGAGTCATAGCGCAAGTTATTAGTTGTACCAGTGGGTCATACTAGTTGAATCTAAGATTCCAAGAACCTGATACGATACCTTAACAACGACTTGTAGGCCACCCTACGAGTCGTACCTGCGAGGCGTACCAGCTGCCAATTGTCTTTTCTGTGTAATTTTTAAGGTTATTTTGTAAACACTAAAAATACTTTCAGTTACAGCTATTATTCTAGCATTGGTAGGCTCCTTTTGAGGCCCTCTACGGTAGGTGTTGCAGATCTCTGGTTGAGTGGTTT
>JAPFFP010047953.1:0-10090 GCA_026153255.1 Solanum medicagineum
AACTATTAACTGTGTCTATACTCTTTCATATGTTCATAGGCTTCCATACATTGTCACTTTCAAATCAGCATACACACATAGATGACAACTTACATGAGTTCTATTTGCCAAACAAAGTTCATGAGTTGTTTCATTTCATACGCATTTCATTAGTTGTGTAACGTACTATTTTCATTGTCATATTGTCTTGTATAGTTATCTACATGTCACATGTTACATATACAATCCTACAGTTCCAATATTGTGACCACCGAAAGAACCATCTCAAAGTAATTGAAAAGTAAAGTATATAGTTTTTGATGGGTGGTAGCCTAAGGGATGGAAGCATCACCTAGCCAGGGAAGATCCTGTCACGGGTGGTAGCCCGAGGGGTTAAGGAAGAATCTAGCTAGGGACGATCCTGATATCTCGAGGGGTGGAGGAATCACCTAGCCAGGGAAAATCTTATTACGGGTGGTAGCCCAAGGGGTTAAGGAAGAACCTAGCCAGGGACGATCCCGATACAGTTATACTACTGATCAGTTGGTCATTTGTATTACAGCTGTGCATAGATTATAAAGTAAAGGTAAAGTAACATAAAGAAAATAAAGTACATGATCCCGCAGTATAAATACAGTTGGTCTCTTATGGTACACCAGAGTACAGTCTCACTTGAGTTGTTACTTCATATATAGTGTTTCCTGCCTTACATATTCAGTACATTATCTCGTAATGATGTCCCTTACGGGGGACCTGCATTTCATGCTTCAGGTACAGGTGCTAGTAGATCTCCCAGTAGGAGTACAAGACATTCAGCTACTGTTACCAAGCTCCAGGTTGCTTCGGGGCTTTGTGTATGTCTAGATCTTATATGTTTGTGTTGTACAGTTTGATGAGGCGGGGTCGTTCCCGACCCTTATCAGATGTTTTTCTTTATCTAGAGGTTTGTAGACTATGTAATTTAAAGTGCAGTCATGTCTCGTACTCTAGACACCGTGGCCCCAAAACGGCCTAGTCATACACATTTCCTTTTGGCTTGTTATCACCGTCTATATTCTTAAAGACATGTCAAACATAGAAATCCTTCATAATATGTACAGAAAGCGCATAGATATAGGTTGGTTCTCCCGGGCCTTATCGGCGACGGGTGCCAGTCCGCCCTAACGGGACTTGGGGGCGTGACAGAAGTGGTATCAGAGCAGGTCGTCCTAGGGAGTCTACAAAGCCATGTCTATGTAGAATCATTTTTATCGATGTGTTGTGCACCACATTTATAAGCAGGAGGCTACATGGCATTTAAGAGTTGTTACTTGCTTTTCATTCTTTAGATCGTGCCATAGAGCTAAGTGTAATAGGTGCATTTTGTCTAATTCTAAATTGTATTGTACAGTAAGTATGCCAAAAACACGGTAGAACAAAGGTAAAGGGAAGGGAGTAGAAGTGGTGATTGGTATACCCAGCCAGGTGAGGCAACGAAATGAGGTTCAAGAGAAGTCTTTATCACAGACATCTCCAACTCCTCCAGTTCCTGATGAACCCGAGAATAGTGAAATTCCCCAGAACTACCTATTGATGCTACCGTGCAGGATTTGAGAAATGCAGTCAAACTATTGACTCGTATAGTTGCTGGCCAAGGTCAAAGGTAGGAAGGTCCAGTTATGGGTACAGGTGGTACAAATAGGGCAGCTGGTACAAGGATATGTGATTTTCTTAATTTGGACCCCCCAACCTTCACTAGTTCAGATCCTAATGAGGACCCCCAGGACTTTATTGATCAAATTCAGCGTACTTTAGATGTTATGCACGTGAGTGGTACAGAAGCTGTCGAGTTAGCGACATATAGGCTGAAGGGTGTGGCTATATTATGGTATGAAGCTTGGAAGCAATCTAAGGGTATAGATGTACCTCCAACTACCTGGAAGGAATTCAAAGAGGCATTTCTTGAACATTATTTGCCATTAGAGATCCGAGAGGCCCGTGCAAATCAGTTCCTGAATCTCCACCAAGGGAATATAAGTGTGAAAAAGTATAGCCTCCAATTTAATTCCTTTGTAAGGTATGCTCCTAATGTAGTTGCTAGCCTGGCAGATAGAGTTCATCGATATGTCAATAGGTTGGATACATATCTGGTCAGAGACTGCACCATAGCTTCCTTGAACAAAGATATGGACAAAGCGAGGATGCAGGCTTTTGCACAAAAATTGGAGGAACAGAGGCAAAGGAGAAGGACACAAGAGTTGGAAAGGCGGCAGGCCAAAAGAGACAGATCTACAGGGCAGTTTACACCATCCCAAGGTGAGCTTAGGCCTGGATTTTCTAATAGACCGCCTAGGCCATCATCCTTCTATTCTGCAGTCAGTGCTCCACCGCAGTTTCAAGGGTCTCAAAATAATCAGTTTGGTCAACGAGGTAAAGGGCAAGTTGCCCGGACAATGGGTTATTCGGCAGGCCAACCAATGACTCCCAAGCAGCCTTGTAAACAGTGTGGAAGGAGTCATCCGAGTATATGTCGTATTGGGACAGATGTTTGCTATTGTTGTAGTATGCTAGGGCACATGATGAGGGATTACCCGAGGAGACGTATGGGTGGTATGACACAACCTACTAGGTCAGCTGTTGCATCATCGTCATCAGTTCCTCCAGCAGGTAGGGGTCAGCAAGCACCTATGGGTCGTGGTAGAGGTGTGAGAGGGACAGCTAGCTCTAGCGGAGTCCAGAATCGCACTTATGCTCTGTGGAGTCGGCAGAATTTGGAAGCTTTACTGATGTGGTCAAAGGTACATTGTCCATCTTTTCACATAATGTATATGCATTAATTGACCCTGGTTCTACGCTATCATACATCACTCCACTAGTTACTGGGAAGCTTAAGAGAACACCCAAATTATTGAGCAAACCATTTGAAGTGTCTACACCAACTGGTGAATCTATTATGGCTAGAAGGGTTTATTATGACTGCATAGTAACTGTTTGTGACCGTGACACATTGGATGACCTAATTGAGCTAGAAATGATGGAATTTGATGTTATAATGGGTATGGATTGGTCAGCTTCTTGCTATGCCACCGTGGATTGCGAACTAAGAGAGTATACTTCCACTTTCCAAATGAGGCAGTTCTTGAATGGGAAGGCAATGTTGGGGCACCAAAGGGGAAGTTTATGTCTTATTTTAAGGCCAGAAAGATGATATCTAAGGGGTATATATGTCATTTAGTTAGAGTAAGGGATATGGAGGCAGAATCACCAACTCTTTAATCAGTACCAATAGTGAATGAATTTGTCGATGTGTTCCCTGAAGAACTTCCACGCTTACCTCCGGAAAGGGAAACAGATTTTCGTATTGACTTACTTCCAGGAACTCAACCTATTTCTATCCCTCCATATAGAATGGCCCCAGCAAAATTGTGGGAATTAAAAGAGCAATTAAAAGACTTATTGGATAAGCGTTTCATAAGACCTAGTGTGTCCCCCTGGGGTGCACCAGTATTATTTGTATACAAAAAGGATGGCACCTTGAGAATGTGTATCGACTATCGACAATTGAATAGGGTGAAAATTAAGAATAAATACCCCCTCCCAAGGATTGATGATTCATTTGATCAGTTACAGGGGGCCAAGTGCTTTTCAAAAATTGATTTGAGATCAGGTTATCACCAACTGAGGGTGAAGGAGCAAGATATACCCAAGATAGCTTTCAGAATACGCTATGGTCACTTTGAATTTCTCGTTATGTCATTTGGGCTAACGAATGCACCTGCTATTTTTATGGATCTGATGAACAGGGTATTCAAGCCATTCTTGGATATGTTTATGATAGTGTTTATAGATGACATTTTGGTATATTCAAGATCAGAAGAGGACCATGCAGATCACTTATGACAGGTGTTACAGATTCTTTGTGATCGATAGTTGTATGCCAAGTTTTCTAAATGTGAATTTTGGCTAAAATTAGTGTCATTCTTGGGTCATATTGTGTCTGATGAGGGAATAAGGGTTCATTCACAAAAGATAAATGCTGTGAAAGATTGGCCAAGACCAACAACACCCACGGAAGTTCGGAGCTTCCTAGGTTTGGCAGGTTATTACAGGAAGTTCGTTGAAGGTTTTTCTTCTATTTCTGCACCCATAACAAAGCTGACACATAAGGCAACCAAGTTCTAATAGAATGATGTGTGTGAAAGGAGCTTCCAGGAGCTGAAAAATAAGTTAACTTCTGCACCTGTGCTAGTACTTCCAGAAGGCACTGATGGGTATGCCGTGTATTGTGATGCTTCTGGAGTTGGCTTAGGGTGTGTACTGACACAGAATGGTAGGGTAATTGTTTATGTGTCTAGGCAACTATGACCACACGAGAAAAATTATCCAACACATTATCTTGAGCTAGCAGCGATTGTGTTTGTTTTGAAAATATGGCGCCACTATTTGTATGGGGTTCATGTTGACATATATACTGATCATAAGGGTCTATAATACATCTTTAAGCAGAAAGACCTGAACTTAAGATAGCGAAGATGGCTAGAGCTAATAAAGGATTACGACGTTGATATACTGTACCATCTGGGGAAGGCAAAAGTGGTAGCCGATGCTCTGAGTCGTAAGGCAATCATGAACACTGGCGATGAAGCTATGATAAGTTAAGGAATGGCTAAGGATCTACATCAGTTAGCCAGTTTGGGAGTTCGCCTTCTTGAAACTCCCAAGGAAGGGGTTATTGTGCATAATGCTGCGAAGTCTTCATTAGTAATAGAGGTGAAAGAAAAACAGTTCGAGGATCCTGTTCTACGATAGCTTAAGGAAAAGGTGAGTCAAGGTGTGATAAAGGGTTTTGACCTTGCACAAAATGGAGAGCTATACTACCAGAATAGATTATGTGTGCCTGATGTTAACGGATTAAGAAAGAGGATAATGGAAGAAGCTCATCATTCCCAATATTTCATCCATCCAGGATCAACTAAGATGTACCATGACCTGAAGGTAATATTTTGGTGGGGAGGTATAAAAAAGGACCTTGCAGAATTTGTGGCTCAATGTCCAAATTGCCAATAGGTGAAAGTAGAACACCAAAAGCCAAGAGGTTATATGCAGTGTATAGAGCTTCCAACATGGAAGTAGGATATGATCGATATGGATTTTGTTACCGGTTTGCCTCGCTCATTTCAAAAGTTTGACTCCATATGGGTAATAGTTGACAGACTTACAAAATCAGCACACTTCTTGCTAGTCAGGAGTGATTATACAGCTGAAGAGTATGCCAAGCTATACCTAAAAGAGATAGTTAGGCTAAACAGAGTCCCAATCTCCATTATATCTGATCGAGGAACTCAATTCACTGCAAAGTTTTGGAAGTCCTTCCAAAGGAGTTTAGGGACACAAGTGAATTTGAGTACAACTCTCCACCCTCAAACAGATGGTCAAGCAGAACGCACCATTCAGACACTTGAATATATGTTGCGAGCTTGTGCATTAGACTTTAAAGGTAGTTGGGTGGACCATTTACCACTTATTGAATTTGCCTATAATAACAGCTACCACGTGAGTATCAAGATGGCACCTTACAAAGCTTTGTATGGAAGGAAGTCTGGGTCACCTATTGGATGGTTTGAAGTGGGTGAAACCACCTTACTTGGGCCAGATCTAGTACAACAAGCCATGTAAAAAGTTAAGGTGATACAACAACGGCTAGAAAAAGCCCAAAGTTGTCACAAATCGTACGCGGATGCTAGGAGGAGAGGACTGGAATTCTCAGTAGGGGACTGGGTATTTTTAAAGGTTTCTCCAATGAAAGGGGTTATGAGATTTGGTAAGAAAGGAAAACTGAGCCCACGTTACATAGGGCCATATAAGATTATTAAGAGGTTCGGGCAGGTTGCATGTGAACTAGAGTTACCCCAAGAGCTTTCAATGGTTCATCCAGTTTTTCATGTCTCAATGCTTCGAAAATGCATAGGTGAGATCTATCTCATATCACTCCTATTGAGGATATACAGGTTACATAAGATCTTATATATGAAAAGGTACCTATCGCTATTCTAGATCGTCAAGTTAAGAAGCTAAGGAATAAATAAATAGCTTCAGGGAAAGTACTTTGGAGGAACCAACACGCAGATGAAATAACATGGGAAGCTGAGGATGCAATGAAATCAAAATATACTCACTTATTTGAAGCTAAAGGGGAAGTCCAACATACAGAATTGGGACACTAATAGGTACGCGTGATTGAATACTTAATATGCTGTCAAATGTTTGTGTAAGTAAAGGTTTCAATTTGGTCAAGCTATTCAATTGTGTTAACATTCGAGGACGAATGTTCCTAGGGGGGGAGGATGTAACACCACACACCTTACAATACTAGTACTATACAAATGAAACATGACATAGTTCGGTCAAATTAGCGCTAATTTTTAAAAAGTGCTTGAATCTCGTGTTAATGGGCTATATGTGCGTCTAACACTTAAGAGGGTCGAGTGTATACATGTTTCGTATCGAATTGAGGAGATCATGGACTTAAACAAAGTGAGAAAATTGCGGTGCTTGTAGGACTTAAGAAGCTAGCAGGTGAGTCACCTACTTGCTTAGCTTAAATTTGATAGCTAAACGGAGACGAGACCCGACGTCAAATTTGTCCAAGTCCAATTATGAATAAAGTCCGTGTTAAGGGTGTGACTTTAGTCCATGTTTTAGCATCATAAATGGGCTATATTTTCAACCCAAGAAATATAATAAAAAGGGCCCAAAGACATCACAACACACTTAACCATTTGGGCCCAAAACTAAGTGAAGAGAACGTTGGAAAATAGGCAGCCCAAGCGCATCAACTTGGAGAGCCATTTAGGCCCAAGTGTAAGGGCCAAGCTGCTGGATAAGCAGCTTATTAATGTATGATATATGGTAGTAAAAATGTCAAGAGTAAGTCGGCCAAAGACCCCTTTATAAATGGCTCAAAAGTAGCTCCACAATTCATTTCTTATCTTGAACTCACAAAATCAGATTGCTCTCTCTATTTCCTCCCAACTTTTCCTAACTTTGTAAAGCACCTAAAAGGGACTTCTAGGGTTCTTGGATAAGACCTACACCTTGAACTAAGTGGTAAATAAGTTTACACATGTGTTTAGTATGTGAAAAACAAGAAGTATATGCTAGTATGTTGTGCTGGAAATTCTGGACAGCTTGTATGCTAAGGATTCTTGTGAACTTTTCTTGTTAATTAAGAGGTTTTTCTCTTGTTGGTTGGATTTATTATGAAGTAATACTTATGTATTCAACAAACTTTGGTCTTACAGTAATGTAACAAGGCTGATTAACCACTTTTACAGTCCACAAAAGTGAGTCCTTATATGATATCGCAATTGTGTGCTTAATATGAACTTGTGGGCTGTTGGATAGAAGACTATTGCCTCACGTCCTTAATGACTGATTTGTTACTGTTCTAAGACTGGTTCAAGGCTGTTTGTATATGTAAATGTTTCTGGAACAATTTGGTTAGAGTTAGAATAGGTTTGGAATTGTCGACGTCGAAATGTAGCGAAGGAAGGTAACGTTATGCTGTCCATTTTAAGGTTGTGTAGAATTGTTATGCATTGTGCTTTGTGGGCTGTTGTAAGGTTGTTCTGGCACTAAAACAGTCTGTACATGATGTGTACATGAAAACATGAATTAGAAAAATACGATTAGGGGCGGAAAGGTTGAAGGAATGCGCTAGGGTTTATAATTGCCCACTTGCTGCCCGTATGTTGTTTTTCTATGAGATTGGACTTCTAAGGTGTATTTTAAGTGGCTGCTCATGCTAGTTTTATCACCTACTATGTTGTAGATAAGTATTTGGGGAAAGGGAAGGTTGTCTCGAGGTAGTAACAAGGTCATACAACGAGGTATGTAAGGCTACTTGTCTTCGTATTGTTTGGCATGAAACATAGATCCTTCCTTGGTACATAAAGGAACTTACCAACTCTGATACAACTATTTACTGTGTCTACACTCTTTCATATGTTCATAGGCTTCCATATATTGTCACTTTCAGATCAGCATACACACATAGATGACAAGTTACATGAGTTATATTTGCCAAACAAAGTTCATGAGTTGTTTCATTTCATACGCATTTCATTAATTATGTAACGTACTCTTATCATTGTCATATTGTCTTGTATAATTATCTACATGTCATATGTTACATATACAGTCCTACAGTTCTAATATTGTGACCACCAAAAGAACCATCTCAAAGGTAATTGAAAAGTAAAATATATAGTTTTTGATGAGTGGTAGCCCGAGGGGTGGAAGCATCACCTAGCCAGGGATGACCCTGTCATGGGTGGTAGCCCGAGGGGTTAAGGAATAACCTAGCCAGGGACGATCCCGATATCCCGAGGGGTGGAAGAATCACGTAGCCAGTGAAAATCTTATTACGGGTGGTAGCCCGAGGGGTTAAGGAAGAACCTAACTAGGGACGATCCCGATACAGTTATACTACTGATCAGTTGGTCATTTGTATTAGAGATGTGCACAATTATACAGTAAAGGTAAAGTAACATAAAGAAAATAAAGTACATGATCCCACAGTATAACTACAGGTGGTCTCTTATGGTACACCAGAGTAGAGTCTCACTTGAGTTGTTACTTCATATATAGTGTTTCCTGCCTTACATATTCAGTACATTATCTCATACTGATGTCCCTTATGGGGGACTTGCATTTCATGTTGCAGGTACAGGTGCTAGTAGATCTCCCCAGTAGGAGTACAGGACATTCAACTGTTGTTATCAAGCTCCAGGTTGCTTCGGGGCTTTGTGTATGTCTAGAGCTTATATGTTTGTGTTATACAGTTTGTTGAGGGGGGCCTGTCCCGACCCTTATTAGATGTTTTTCTTTATCTAGAGGCTTTGTAGACTATGTAATTTAAAGTGTAGTCATGTCTCGTACTCTAGACACCGTGGCCCCAACGGCCTAGTTATATGCATTTCCTTTTGTCTTGTTATCAACATTTATTTTCTTAAAGACATGTCAAACATAGAAATACTTCATAATATGTAAAGAAAGCGCATAGATACAGGTTGGTTCTCCCGGGCCTTATCGGCGGCGGGTGCTAGTCCTCCCTAATAGGACTTGGGGGCATGCATGAAGGCTAAGGTAAGTGAAAATATCCAAGTGTTTGTTATACTTATCCCATGCAAAACAAGAAGTATATGCTAGTTTGTTTGTGCTGGAAATTTGGACAGCATGTGTCCTAGGGATTGTTGTGAACTTTTCTTGTTTTTTAAGAGGATTTTCTCTTCTTGGTTGGCTGAATTATGAAGCAAGACTTATGTTTATAACAAGGTTTAGTTTGTTAGTGATGTAACTGAGCTGCTGCACCACTTTTACAGTCCGCAAAGATGAGTTATTGTACAACGTCGTAATTGTACTCTTAAAAGAAACTTAGGAGTGATAATTGTAATTTGTTGTTCCACAACCTTCACCTGATTTGGGAATATTTATGGACTATTCTAAGAACGATTTTATGTGTAAAAAATGTTGGATATAGTTTGGGTAAAGTTGAAACAGGTTTGGGATTGTCGACGTCGAAATGTAGCAAAGGGATGTAACATTATGTTGCCTGTTTGTATGTTGCATGAAATTGTTATATGTTCGGCATTGTGGCCCGTTGTAAGACTATTAAGGGCTTGAAACAAGATGTATATGACATGTACATAAGAATGGTCGTTAGAAGATATGATTATAAGTGAAAAGGTTGAAGAAATGTCATTGCATCGCCAATTAAAAGCTTACTGCCCGGGTGTTAGTTTTTATGATATTGGGCTGTCAAGAAGTATTTCTTTACTTCTAATACTAATCTTATTACCTAATATATTTTATATAAATATTTGAGGGAAAAAGCCATCACTGCAAGATAGTAATGAGGTCATACAACGAAGTATGTAAGACTACTTGATTTCGTATTACTTGGCATGAAACCTAGGTTCTTCCTTGGTACATAGAGGCTCTTACCTACTCCGACATAACAAACAACCATGTCTCCACTCTTTCACATGTTCATATGATACCACTTCTGTCACGCCCCAAAGTCCCGTTAGGGCGGACTGGCACCCGTTGCCAATAAGGCTCGGGAGAACCA
>JAPFFP010047954.1:0-10090 GCA_026153255.1 Solanum medicagineum
TTGAAGCAAATTTGACCAAACCATAACATAATTCATTTAAATAGCATTCGTACATATAAAATGTGGGGTGTTACATTTGCCTATATGATTTTGGAGATGGTGGATCAGGAAATTGATTTGCGCTAAGTAAGGATTTCTTGCATTTGGTCATGCAGATGGGAAAAATATGTTTCTTGAGAGATAGGTTTCTCGAGAGATAGGAAAAACACTTTTGGACAGTTGGGAAAAATTCATTTCTGGAAGCTTGGGGATATGCCTCTTGAAAGATGGAAAATTATGGAAAGCTGGAGGAATACCTTTCCGAAAGCTGGAGGGAAATACTTTTCTGTAAGCTGGAGGCTTTTCTGGAAGATGGAGGGAAATACTTTTCTGGAAGATAGAGGGAAATACTTTTCTGGAAGCTGGAGGAGAATACTTTTCTGGAAACCGGAGGAGAATACTTTTATAGAAAGCTAGAGGAAATATGCTTATGGAAAGATGGAGGATTACGCTTGTGGAAAGCTGGAAGCTATGCTTCTGAAAACTGGGGAAAATAAGCTTATGGGAAGCTGGAGGGAAATACGCTTCTAGGAAGTAGGAGGAAAATACGCTTCTGGGAAGCTAGATGGTAATACGCTCCTGGGAAGCTGGAAGGAAATACGCTTATGAGAAGCTGGAGGGAAATACACTTCTGGGAAGCAGGAGGCTATACTTCTAAAAACTGGGGAAAATAAGCTTATGGAAGCTGGAAGGAAATACGCTTCTGGGAAGTAGGAGGAAAATACGCTTCTGGGAAGCTAGAGGGTAATACGCTCCTGGGAAGCTGGAAGGAAATACGCTTCTGAGAAGCTGGAGGGAAATACGCTTTTGGGAAGCAGGAGGGTCAGGCCTAAGAGGCTGCCTACGTATCTCACGAAGGAGAAATCAAACCTTACGTAGTTCGAAAGTCTGAATATTTTTTGAATTGAAATGGAAAACTATCTCTTGATTTTGAGAGTGAAGTTCGATTTTATGGAGAAACTTGAGACTCGAAGAGTATTTGGACGAACTTTGATAGTGATTAATTTTGAGACTAGGTTTGATTTTGTTGAGAAAACTTGAGACTCAAAGAGTATTTGGACGCACTTTTTGACAGTGACTTCATTTATGTGCTTAAGGTATTCTAGAAACTTTCAAACGGGAATGGGCTAGAAGACTTCAAACAAAGTAACATAATCACACAAACAGTTATAAAACATACCACATAAAAAAATATTGCGCGTCCTAAACATATATATGACCCTTTTGCCCCAAGGGTAGGCCTAACGATTTGAAGGATATATATGCAATTTGACGTTCCATTGCCCCAAAGATATTCGTACATCCTTTATGAATAAACTTAATGAGGATAAATAATATGGAAAGGGGATACAAAAATAATCAAACCCACGCAGGGGTATTACTCCTAAATTAAAAGATTTCTTTTTCTTGGACTTCTCGGCATCTCAGCACGTCTTTTGGATGTAACGCCCTTGTAAACAAACCTGCTTTTGATCAAAATGTGTTATTGAAATGACTCCCAACCCCCAGGGATAAAGGCTCGTCAAACAACATATACATCAGTCAAATATAAGCACATAAGCATGATCGTCCATTTGGGTCGGAGGCCACTTTGGACTCAAGGTGGTCTTTCTAATGGGCCCAACACGCCTTACGTATTGGGTCGTCCTAGGCCAATGCTTAGATCGTAGGGATTTTGGCTCTATCCTATTTATCTAAGAGTGGGTTTCGAATTCACCGGGTACCCAGGCGGACAACCTGAGCTAGAAGTTCATGACAATGATTGGTCGAACAAATAAAATTGTCACTTATTCCGAAGGGTTACATATTTGGAGATCAGGCTGCGGGCTCGCAAAACTATCCTTCCAAATACGAAAAATAAAAAAGGAAATGTCATGAAATGCAAATGACAACTTTAATATTGAATTTAAACACAAAAAGCAAATAAGACAATACAAAATCAAATAGTTAGTCAAACAACATAATCTAATGGTTAGAACCTAATTAAAGTCCCCAGCAGAGTCGCCATTTCTGTTATGCCGAAAAATGGCTTTTATTTGAAAAAAAAATTCAAAAATCAAAAATCGGTCTAAAACTCGATTAATTTGAGAAAAACCAATTCTCGATATTCGAAGGAAAATAAACAGAGTGTCGCCACCTAATTTTACGGATAATTAGGAAACCATTAAATATTTTAAAAGACCTAACAGAAAAATCTTTTAAAATCCAGAAAACAGGTCCGGGTTCACATTTCCACTTCGAGAAGGTTTTACGCACTCGAAATGGCCGCTAAAATGTGGTTATCCAACGATTAAAGAGTTGACTAACTTTGACTTGAAAAAAGAAGACTGACTGATTTTGAGATTTGATTAATTTTAAAAGGAAATAACTAATCTTGGAAAATTGACTGGGTTTGGAAAATTGAACTAAATATATAGAATCACATTTTACCCTTTTTTTTTAATTATCATCTTTTCTTATTTTTATTTTTTTATTATTTTTTTTATGTTTTAATGTAAAACACATTTTTCAAAAAAAAAATAAATGGAAATAAATAAAAATGACATAAATGATTTGGCATGTTGGGGAATTTAATTAGATTGAAACCAATAGAATAAAATGTTAGCATCCAAACACATACAAATATATAAACGAAATAAAAATAAAGAAAAAAGTTTAAGTAATTTTGGGCCTTTATCTCATTTAAATTTCTATTGCAACTTTTGCTTCCCGAGATCTGCATAACAGCTTTTTTTCTCCTCGGAATTGGGCTGACTCAAAGGAGAGGGAGTTTGGGCCTCTATGGCCCAAGGAATGCAATGGAAAGTCCAAAATAGGCTTGAAGCATTGTTCATACAAAGAAATAAAATTAAGGATCAATGAAATATTCATGGATGCATCTGGGCAAATGTTAACGAAGACATAAGAACAAGTACGTACTAAATGTGATTTTTACAAGCTTTAATGAGTACCAAATGCACATCTCATGGCTTCTAGGTGCCATTAAATGGCTTAAGCATAAAGAAAACAACAAGACATCGAAGAGAGAAGGGATTAATACTTCTAATAATTATTGAATCCTATGAATAAAAGATGCAATCTAATCTTTTCAAGGTATGACAATGTTAACAGAACATAAGCTGGCTGCTAGGCTGCTCAGATCACTCACTTCAGTAAACAAGAATGAATCTAAACAGTAATCAGATTTGATACGCAGCTAATACGTTATGGACATGCTGAAATAATTGATTCCCAAAGTGAACTAAATATGAAAAAACTAAAACCATGTCCAACAATAAAAGGGTACTCCAGATCCAAACACGATGATATTAAAAGGAGATATCAAAAATGGGAAAAGACAGCTAAGACCAAATGTAGGTTCAATAATCTGATATCTAGCAGAATATCAACATGACAGAAACATGTGATCTAGTGACACCAGCCCAACCAAATCAGACAAGGACTGAAATTAACCAGGACATCAGAAACACAAAATCGACATCTACTCAAAATTCTCGACACTTAAACATGGCCTTACGATCCTGGAAGATGTCTTAACAACTAATGAATATGATAGCAACCATAGATTAGCGTCAGCTCCTCATGACAGGGCATTTTCAGTTAAAGCAAAACTTAACACAAATATGAAAGATTTGATGGTTTCACCAGATATGAATCATAAAACGAATTCAAATGAATGGAATGAAAACGTTACAGCAGTTCAAGGAATTAGAGTTATTAACAGAATAATTTGAGTATTGTGGCATGTTTTGAAGTAGGATCAACTTATCATTAGTCTCGGTTCTTAACAGCTTAAAATGAGCAAAACGACGACAATGACACTCTCAGTCAATGCAAATACTAATCTCAAAGAATCAGAAGCAGAACAGGGGACATCAACCAACAACAAAACGAGAACATCGCACACTCTTCGAACATTTTAACAGTGACCAACAAACCAGATTAAACGAAAATTCCCAGCGAAAGCACATTCAATTAAGAAGAACACAAGATTGGGATATTACCTTTGTCGGGGCAGCGAATTGGGACAACGAGCTTAAACAGTGAATTTCGACACCACCAGGAAAGCTCGTTTCAAACTTCTTCGACTCAAAAGAACAGATGCTCTGGTTTTAGAATTTGAATTGACGAAACTTTTGGAGAATAATGACGGCTATAGAGTTTCTGGTATTTCAAATCGATGACTGCCTACGCTAGGATTTTTTGAGGATTTCCATCGCCGCCCGTAAATCTGAAGAAAAAGCTTCAATTTATAGGGAGAATTAGGGGTCAAAAATGGGGGGAAGCAGATTGATTCAAAAGGAGCACGTGTGAGGTCCTGGGATAGGCGGCCATTGGACATTGTCGGCTTTTATCAAAGAGAACGGCGCATGCGTGAAGGGACAAGAACGTTAAGGGTTGTCGGTTATTTGTCGGTTTTGGACTTTTGGGGAGTCAGCGTCTAGGGTTTGGAAGGGTTGAAGGGGAAAGGGGAAAAATGGAGAAGAAAGGAGAAAGAGGCAGAAAGGGAGAACGGAATGGAGAAGGAAATCATTGGGGATCGTTAGGTGAAGATTTGAGGGTTTTCTTTAGTTGAAGAAGGAAGAAGAATAAGAAAATGAAGGGGATCGGGGAATGGGCGATGAAAAGGAAAATTGGGGGTGCATGGCCCCCACGCGCTCACATAATTAATTTTTAATTTTTTTTTAAAAAAAGTAATTGTTTCAAAATCATTAAAACAAAATAAGAGCTCGATGATTAAATTGACACTGTGGAGGGTAAAAATTGAGTGTCAACAATTATCTGATTGATTTGATGATATTTAGTATTGAAAGCCATCTATTTCGAGGAAGAACTGCTTCTTCCATCACAACTCCTAGTCTGAAATATTTACCTTGCAATGAGTAATTATTTAATTTTTAAATAACTATACATACTTGAGTTTTCTACTAACAAATTTATTTCATGTTTTTAATTCAAAGGTCGTAAAAAGGTATCACATAAAGAATGGAAGATCATCGTTCGAAGTAGCACATACTTGTGCTTGGAGAGAGTAAGCAATATACAATATCAATTTAATATTTTTAGTAAGAACAAACCTAGCTACTAGTAGAACCTGACAAATCTTTGGAAAAATTTATTCCTAATATTAGACTTGTAGAAATAATAATGCTTGAATATTTTTAACTTTATCTATTTTTATTTTTTTAGTTTTTGCACTATTCATTATAAATTTGTATTGTTAGAATAAAAATATACTAAGAATGTATTATAATAGTCTATAATTTGCATATATTAACAAAATAAGCTATACAGATAAATAACCATTAAAATTTTATGTTATGTTTGTCAATAAGAAATTGTCATCTAAAGAGTTATATTATTTTTATACTACATAGAAAACATGTTAATAATAATAATAATAAAGGTTAACTACATGAGAATTAAAGTCAACTTTATCGAATGAGTATTCTCCAGAATAAAAAAAGACTTGAAAATATTTTTTATACATTTAATTTTTTTAGATTTATTAATGACAAAAAGTGTTTTAAATAATTTGTCCTTTTATGGGAGGAACCAGTTAAAGTAGAGGTAGTATATTTTTTATACATACTTTTTATTAATGTACGCATGATGCACATTAGGGGCAGATCCACATAGAGTTTGTCGAGTGCTTGAGCACCTATTAACTTCATATCGGATATTATATATCTATGTAGAAATTAAGAATAATTGGTATAATTTTAACATAGAGCACCCATTCAATAAATAGTTTGGCTGGTTTAATGGTTAAGGCAATTGATTAAGAATTTTTAAGTATTGTTGTAGCTGAGTTCAAATCTCACTATCAAAACTTTTTCTATTTTTCCATTATTTATAGTTACTCTTTTGCTATTTTTCAAAAAAATGAGGGTAGACAAATAAATATTTTTCCTTTCTTTATTCAATATAAAAAATATTATTCTCTTTATTCCTAATAATTTTCATTTTTCACTGTGCAAAAATTAATTTATAATTTCTAAATAAAAGTTAGATTAGAATAATTTAATATTTTAAAATTAAAATTTTTTGATATTCAAAAACTATACTAAAAGTACTATGATTTATAATTTTTTCTATATCAATATGATAAAAAAATTATAACTTAATATGTTACTCAATATTGATAAGGAAAAAGGAAACTGTGACAAGTGGAAAGGCAACTGGTGAGTAGTTGTTCATATCGATGACTTTTACCACTGATTTCACAAACTATTATTTTGATTTTCTTATAATTTTTAAAATTAAAGAATCCTAAATTATATAGTAAGAGAAAATATAGAGCATGAGAAATATATTAGGCAGATAGAATTAGTGGCGGAGCCAGGATTTACATCGAAGGGTGTCAAATATAAAGTACTAAGCACAAAAAAAATCTAATATCAAAGGGTGTCAAAATAAAAGTAAAAAACTGCATTTTTTTAAAAAAATGCTAAATAAAAAAGAAAAAAAATGCATCGGGTTTTTTGGAAAAAAATGCTAAAATATTAAAGAACCTTAACTATGTTCAAACTCTGGATGTCAAGGAATACTACACCTCTCAATTAACCACTGAGTTAACTCTTCAGCTTGTAACAACAAATATCGAATTTAATAAATATAGGTAGAAACTCAAAATTTAACTTATCTACACAGTATAGTTTTCTGATGAAGTGATACCCCTCGGCAAAGGGTAGATCTGCTCATGGATCGAACTAAATAATTAATGAGTTCAAAAATATATAGTAAAATTAAAAATATTAATGAGATTCTAGGCTATCAACAAAGCCAATGTTAATAAACAGTTGCACTGGTTAGTTTTGTTATTTTTTTAGTTATGAAAGTTATCTATATTTTTAGTATTTCATGATTAATCACTTTTTATTTACAGATTTCTTTTGTCTATGTTGATCGATAAAAGTTGAACTATTTACTTATTTATGGAGGTGAATAATACTCTTCAAATTATCTGTAATAATAAGAGAATCTAAATTTTTAATTTTTTTAACTCTCTAGTACAATAGGATGAATCACTTTGAGAATATTTCCTTTATTGTTTGAATAACAACTTATTAATTAAAGTATTATTACTTTCAAAGAAGTTGAAAGACTAATCTTTTTATTTTCATATTTCTGGAAAATCAAAGTGTCAATTTTTTTAAATTGAATTATTTTGACAATATTTTTTGAAGAATCATGAAAAAGTGTATTTCAACAAATATGTAATGAAATATAGTTTTTCAAATTTACATTTTTTAATAAAATATGATCATTTTGATCCCAAATATTTTATAAAATATATTACGTTACATTTAAATTAAAAGTATGCTTAGCATCATGAATTATTGTTCCATTTACTTACAATTGTGTAGGCTAAGTATGAAAAAAGATCTCTTGATAGAGAATGCTATTTTCGATCAAGGTCTATCAAGTCCAAATTTGAATTAGTTGGACTTCAGTGCGGATTCTGAAGCAAAAGAAGAAATTGAAGTGATGGATAAAAGGTTATCCTAAGCAGAGGAGGATATGAAAATGATGAAGAAAAAATTATCAGAAGCAAATATGAATATTGAAGCAAAAATAGATTTTAAAGTCAAGGCATGGATACTAGCATATATCGATTCTTTGGGTATTACTACTAGCTCAAACAAAAAATCATTTAGTGATGAGCAGGCAAATAAATTTATTCTAGAAATATCTTATTTTGTAAGTATTGTTATTTACTTGTTTTTATTATAATATCTACCTTTTTTGTGATAGGTTCCTAATAACTCAATTGAAGAAGGTCAACAATGATTATCACCCGTTTCAATTGTTGACCCCAAAAGGTGAGTTATCATCTTATTTTGATTATATTTTTGAGTAACTAATCAAGAAGAGTATCCAGATAAAGTATTGATATCGAATTTTTCTATGCGAAGTATATAGATAAAGTATTAAAGTTGGCTCTTTGAATTGCAAATTTTGAGTTGTCATGTACAGGTGTTTTGCATTTCTTGTCCTTTTTGTGTTGTCCATATTTTTTCATGACCTTGTGCTCTATTGTCTTCTCATTGTTTTTTCCTCTTATGTATTGGAGCAGTTGCATTCTACTCCCTCATGATTACTTTTATGTTGACTACTATGTTCGTGAAAAATTATGTCATCTTCTTCTTTTTCTCTTTGTCCAAATTATAGTTTTAGATTTTTAAGTAACCTTTTTTTTATGATTAAATTTAGGAGCTTGGGGGCTCATTTTATTACATAAAATACATTAACAAAACTTGGTCCATCTGAAAAATGAAAAGGCCCAAACCAATAACCCATATATCCAGCCCACCATTCCTTCAGTACTATGAATCTTAGTCTAGACTCTATAGCTGTCTAAATCCAGCAGCTTTCTAAAATTGTCTCGAAGCTTCATATCTGGAGAAAATTGTTCCCCTTCCTCCTTTTCATCCATGGCTTTTGAGTTTCCTTGAACTCGCATATTCCATTTCGTTGCACTGTCATCAAGAATAAGCATATGTCTTCTCTTTTCCTTTTTGTTCTTTGCTTCCAGATTCTTTCGTCTTCCTCATTTGGTCCTCTCATTCTCAGGAAGATTCATCGTCTTTCGTGTGTCAACATTTACCTAAATGTCAATAAATAAATGTCATAAATATATACCGACATTTAGTAAATGTTGAAAATTTTCTGACACTGAAATATATGATATTTGAGACAAATGTAAATTAAATGTTGGTACCTTAATTTGTGACATTAAACAACTTAATGTGAATTTATATAATGTCGTGATATACCAACTTTCTTGTAGTAACATGGCTAGATCAGTACTACTCAAGCTTGTTGGTGAGTCCACCACTTATGGGACCTTAGTCGATGTTGCTCTTAGTATATACTGAGACATTCTTCTTTATGTTCTATTTTTACTATGAGGGTGAGCTCAGTTGCTTTGCCTTGGCCCCACTCTTATCTATGTATAAGAGGTGTTTGTTGGATATGATATGTATCTATGATATGAGTTTGACTCTTGTCTCTTGATTGTGATGTTATGCAAGCTTTTCCCTTAGTCCCTTTGCCCCTAGTTTCACTCTTTTATGTCTTTATATGCTTTCACGATCAATGATGTGTAATGACAAGTTAAGAGGCTTTTTTGGGGTTCCTTTAGTTTCTCCATTCATCGTGTCACGTCTAGGCCCTAGGCTTGGGTCGTGACACAGGGGCTTTCCGTTAAAAATTGCATATAAAGAAGTGGGACCCTCGTCTTATCGTTGGAAGCTCCCTTGGAAATTATAACTGCACCGTTGGAATTGGAAATTTTAAAAATGCCTTTTCGGTTTTGGATGGCGAAATTTATAGGGTTACATAGCTCGTTAGCGAAAATCAGAGTCCAAACGAGCCCAAAACGACGAAAAAACAATTGACGAATTATTGGAAAGACATGGCAAGGTGGCAGGTTCTGGGGGCTGACATATGGCGTAGTCAAGGACTGCTATGTGACAAAGACGTGTCAGCCATGCCCTTTTGCTATATATATATGTTGTTTTGGAAAATATATTATATATTCGTCTCAACTTCATACCGCGATTTTGAGCTTGTTTTTCATCTGATTTGAGTGATTCAAAAGTGTACAAGACTCTATTTTTTGCAAGGAACGTCGTAATGAAGTCGGATTTGGGATTTGACACAATTTCAAGGTAAGTCTCTGGTTTTTCATTGATGATATATCAGGAATAAGTGAAAATTTTACATTGTAATATCTTGTCAGTTTTCAACGAAATTAAGTGAAAATTATTTCTATGTTATTCCATGTTCTGAGAGAAATGTTGTGGTATAATGGGCATTTGCTGATTTTGTCCAGCTTTTCAGAATTTTGAAAGAGAAAGTTTTAAAAAGAATGTTTTTTTGGTAAAGTTTTTAACTTCATTTTTGGGCATTTTCTCAGTCTTTTGGCGTCCGTTTGGGCCGAATTTCTGGCTGTGGACTCGTAGTGATTGTCACGACCCGACCCCGGGGCCGTGACTAGTGCCGATTAGGCACTATTACAGATACGAAAGCACAAACTACTATT
>JAPFFP010047955.1:0-10090 GCA_026153255.1 Solanum medicagineum
GCTAACGCGGTTCCTTTGGGGAGAGGAGGCCAAAAAGGTGGTGCCCAAGGCACAATCGGTTTTATGCTCTTCAAGGGAGGCAAGAGTTAGATGAGGTATCCGATGTCGTCACCTGTATGTTAAAAGTCTTTGATTTGATATGTATGCATTGATAGACCAGGTGCCACACTTTCATTTTTTACCCCTCTTATTGCGAAAAAGTTTCATGTTGAGCCCGAATTATTGTGCGAGTCTAATGAGGTGTCTACTCCTATTGGCGCATCTATTGTTACTACATTACCAGAATCCATGTTGTATATTTGTAAGAGGTTGACCTCCTTGCTTCTCTCATGGTACACTCCTCTTCCCGCCGAGCCCCCTTTCTCCTCGGTCCAAAAGTTCTATAGAAAGTTTCCCGTTTGTATCTTGCATAAAATATTGGCTTGTGATCTTGTTAAGTTGGATATGGTTGATTTTGATGTTATTCTTGGGATGGATTGGTTGCATGCTTACTATGCCTCTATTGATTATAGAACCCTTAGGGTCAAGTTCCAATTCCCAAATGAACCTATCCTTGAGTGGGAGAGTTATGATGTGGTGGTCAAGGGTAGGTTTATCTCTTGCATTAAAGTCCAAAAGTTGATCTCTAGAGGGTGTATCTATCATGTTGTAAGGGTTAGGGATGTTGAGTCCAAAGTTCTTCGTATGGAGTCGTTTACGGTGGTTAATGAGTTCCTAGATGTCTTTCTCAAATGACCTTCCTAGTGCTCCTCCTGAAAAGAAAATATACTTTGGGATAAACCTCCTCCCCGATACTTAACCCATTTCTATTCCCCCTTACCGTATGGCCCCAGCGGAGTTAAAGGAGTTGAAGGAGTAATTGAGGGACTTGTTGGAGAAGGGTTTTCTTAGGCGTAGCCATTCACCTTGGGGTGTGCCGGTTTTGTTTGTGAAAAAGAAGGATGGTTCTCTTAGAATGTGTATTGACTACCAGCAACTTAATATGGTCACTATAAAGAATAAGTATCCTCTACCAAGGATTGATGATATATTGGACCAACTTCAAGGGGTTAGTCACTTATCTAAGATTGATCTTCGGTCATGGTATCATCAAGTGAAGGTAAGGGAGTGTGACATTCCCAAGACTGCCTTTCGGACTAGGTATGACCATTATGAATTTGTGTTTATGTCTTTTGGGTTGACCAATGCACCGACTATCTTCATGGATCTTATGAATAGGGTGTTTAAACCCTACCTTGATTTGTTTGTGGTGGTTTTCATTGATGATATTTTGATCTATTCTCATAGTGAAGAGGAGCATGTGAGACATTTGAGGGTAGTGTTACAAAAATTGAGGGAAGAGAAGTTGTATGCTAAGTATGAAAAATGTGAATTTTGGTTGATGGAGGTTGCCTTCTAGGTTGTGTGGTGTTTGGGGATGGTATTAAGGTGGATCCTAAAAGATGGATGTGATTAGAAATTGGCCTAGACCATTGACCCCATCGGACATTAGAAGTTTCTTGGGCTTAGCGGGTTACTACCGGAGATTTGTGAATGAGTTCTCTTCTATTGCTTCTCCCATGGCTAAGTTGACTCAAAAGAAGGCTAAGTTTGTGTGGACCGATGAGTGTGAAAAGAGTTTCCAATCCTTGAAGGATAAGCTTGTCTCTGCTCCTATCTTATCTGTACCGAAAGGGTTTGTTGTGTATTGTGTTGCCTCCTAGATTGGTTTGGGTTGTGTCTTGATGCAAAATGGCAAGGTTATAACCTATGCTTCTAGACAACTCAAGGTGCATGAAAAGAATTATCCTACGCATGATCTTGAATTGGCCGCCGTGGTTTTTGCTTTGCAAATTTGGCATTACTATTTGTATGGGGTGCATGTTGATGTGTTTGTCGATTATAAGAGCCTCCAATATGTGTTCACTCAAAAGGATAGGGGCAAAGAGGTGGATAGAGAGGTCCATCAGTTGGCTAGATTAGGGGTTAGGTTGGAAGAGGTTGATAATGGTTGTATTGTGGTTGTTGATGGTTCAAAATCTTTCTTGGTTGATGAGGTACAAGAAAAGCAAGATCTTGACCTCTCCTTGTTAGAATTGAAGGCCTTGGTAAGAGAGGACAAGGTGGATGTTTTTTCCAAAGGGGGAGATGGTGCTCTTACCTACCAAGGTAGGTTTTGTGTACCTAGTATTGATGGCTTGAGGGAGAAGATTCTTGATGAGGCTATAATTCTTCCTATACTATTCACCTCGGTTCTACCAAGATGCATAGAGATTTGAGGGATTTGTTTTGGTGGGGAGGTATGAAGAAAGACATTTCCAAATTTGTATCCAGTTGTCATAGTTGCCAACAAGCCAAAGCCGAGCACCAAAGGCCTAGTGCCTAACCCAAGATATATAGATTCCTACATGGAAGTGGGAGGAAATTAACATGGAGTTTGTGATTGGGTTGCCTAAGACTAGAAAGGGTTTTGATTCTATTTGGGTTATGGTTGATAGAATGACAAAGTCGGCTCATTTCCTACCAGTTAAGACTACTTATGGGGCCGAAGAATATGCTAAATTGTACATTCATAAGTTGGTTAGATTGCATGGGGTTCCCTTGTGTATTATATCAGATCGTGGTTCTCAATTCACTTCTCACATTTGGAGATCCTTCCGAAGAGGTCTTGGTACCAAGGTTAAGTTTAGTACGACCTTTCACCCTCAAATGGATGGCCAAGCCAAAAGAACTATCCAAACTCTTAAGGATATGCTTAGAGCTTGTGTTTTGGAGTTTAAGGGTAGTTGGGATGATCATCTTCCATTGATTTAGTTTCTTTATAATAATAGCTATCATTCTAGCATTGGTATGGCTCCTTTAAAAGCTCTCTATGGTAGACGTTGTAGGTCCCCGGTTGGATGGTTTGAGGTAAGGGCAATGGCATTGTTGGGTCCGAATTTGGCCATGGAGGCTATGGAGAAGGTAAGATTTATTAGAGAGAGGTTGAAAATGACCCAAAGTCGTATAAATTCCTATGCCGATGTGAGGAGAAGGGAGCTTGAATTTAAAGTTAGTGATTGGGTCTATTTGAAGGTCTCACCTATGAAGGGTGTGGTTCGTTTTGGTAAGAAGGGTAAATTGAGTCCAAGATATGTGGGTCCTTATAGGGTGTTGAGGAGGATCGGTAAGGTAGCTTATTAGTTGGGGTTGCCTAGTGAAATGGACTTGGTTCATCCGGTCTTTCATGTATCCGTTGAGGAAATGTGTGGATAATCCGAGTACCATTGTTCCATTGGATGTTGTGGGTGTTGCTGAAGACAACTTAACCTATGAAGAGGTTCCAGTAGAGAACTTGGATAGACAAGTGAAGAGGTTGAGGAACAAGGATGTGGCTTCTGTTAAGGTCCTTTGGAGGAATCAACAAGTTGAAAGTGCTACATGGGAGGCCGAAGTGGACATGCAAAAGCGATATCCCTATCTCTTCCATTCTACTCAAGCCTAAGGTACTAATTTTAAGCCTTCTATGTGATTTCATATCTCATGAGCCCTTATGTCATTTGCATGCATTCATGTTTATATTGACAAGTTCATGGTGATTTTGACACTTATGTTGAGATTTATTTTTAAGTGCATTATTACATTCTTGTTGGGGCTAATTTCTTCACGATTATTCTTCTTTCTTATATACGTTTCTTTGACATTCGGGGATGAATGTTCCTAAGGGGGAGATATTGAAACGACCCCAAAAAGTGCCCGTAGATGTGCCTCGAAAGTGCCCAAAATCGTAAATGAAATTGCCTGACGTGAACAGACGCTTTCTTCTCTTACAATATCTATAGTTGGATGAAAAGAGCACTCCTAAAAGTTATATACAATCCCATAAGTTTGCCACAATAGCATTTAGTTCGATCGAGTTCTATCTATATCCATCTTCAAATCATATAAAATGGAAAGAACAGCTTTCCGACCTTTCACTTCCCGCTTGGGGAACAATCTCTGGATATTCCAATAGCTTTGCTTTATTCTTCATTTACCTCAAAATTCGTGCATAATATCAAAAATCTAACTTCATATTCTTGATTAGGGGGAAAAATTGATTGGGAGATAGGTCTAACCCCGACTTTAGGGCAACCGTATCAAAATTTGAAAACCACAAAATGTGATTTCCAGTGAGTAGTGCGCGCCCCTGGCGCGACACAACCATGGCGCGCCATTGTGTTATTTTTGCCAAGTTATTTTATCTCGGTCCAAGGCTTTTAGTCTTGGGCCTAAGTCTTCCCATGCGTAAAAATACCTATACTTAGCCATATTTCACGTTCATATCATACAAGACATTCCCCAATACTCTCTCAAACACTTAGACAAACATTTCACCCAAAATTCAAGTGCCAAATCTCATTCCGGATCTTAATGATTTCACTCAAGCTTCAAGTTCTCATCTCAATCTTCATCAAGTAATTCTCCAAAGCTAAGCTATGTGGGTTTCAATCGTTGGGTACTTTCACCCATGGTGCCCAAGATTCCTTTTTACATAAATTTCATGTCTCTAAGTTGATTTACTTATGGGTCTTAATTACTATGAATTTGACTATGAACTATGTTGAGGTTTCATGAAAGTGTGACTGTTTGAGCATGTCTTAAGCTATGAATCTTGGATCTATCTTGAGATTTAATGAAGGGTTTTGACGTATATTGCATGACGGTATTACCTAGTATTGGTGGGTTGATTTACTTCAAGTTTACTTGCATGATTTCTCTCTTGAATTGCATCATTTTATACTAGCATTGCACCTACCAAGTGTTTGCTAAAATGTCCGGTTAATGTATCTTGAGTTGTGGAAGGCCTAATGCTTGGCATATGAATAAGTGATTTTATGACGACGAAAGGATGATATTTATGTGATGATTTCATGATATGTATCTATAGGTTGTGAGTTGACCATAAACAATTGAGAGGTTGATACCTCAATCACCTCGAATGGGGGTGGTAAGCCATCAACGAATTGAGGGGTTGATACCTCAATCACTTCCGGCAGAGGGTAGTCATGTCCGTCAACCAATTGATGGGTTGATACCTCAATCGCCTTGGATGGGGGTGGTAAGCCATCAACCAATTGAGGGGTTGATTCCTCAATCACTTCCCACAGAGGGTGGTCATGTCCATCAACCAATTGAGGGGTTGATTCCTAAATCACTTCTAAGGAATGGTCTACCTTGGATTCCAAGTACTAAGTTGCTTGGTCTATGATGATGGTCTCGTCCTTCACATGTAATATTTCCTATATAAGCATGGTTTATTTAAAGTATCATTCATACATGTCATATTGTTATTATGCTATCCATTTCTTATGATATTGCATTTTGATTATGTTGCCTATCTCTTGTTGCATTGCAGCCTACATACTTAGTATATTCAAATGTACTGACGCATACTCTATGCCTACATGATGTTACCATGTACGGACTGGAGCTCCAAACAATCATCCTCATCCTCCTCGTGGCTAGCACTATCTCTACAAAGCAAGTTGGTGAGTCCTCAATTTTGAGGACAATGTCTTTGATCTTATGCTATGTATAAATACTGTCTTTCTTTTATTGGATGTTTTGACTATGAGGGTAAGCCCGGTTGCTTGTCTTAGCCCCTGCTAAGTTCTATGTTAGAGGTGTTGTTGGACAAGTTATGTAATGATGCTATAAGCTTGGCTCTCTTTGACTCTTTTGATGATTTGTAAAATGAAGGATTTATATTAGTCCCTTTGCCCTTATTTCTACTCTTTTTTTGTTGTTTAATTGTTTCCACGACCAAGGATGTGTAACGATATGTTAAGAGGCTTGATTGGGGTCCCTTCGGTTTCCCCATTCACCGTGTCATGTCTAGGCCATAGGCTTGGGTCATGACAACTGCATCATTTCATGATGTAGCTACAAGATTTGGAGATCGTCAACAGGTGCATCGTTGAGGATTTGAGACATTTAGCTGATTGGTGAGCCCCCTACTTCGGATGATTCATTACTTTACTTTGATCTTGCTTTAAAGTTAGATTTGCTTACCTTTATTTTGATTGATGTAGCCATGGGTCTGTCATTGGCACTACCTGATAGTGGTAGAGGCTTCATAGACTAGAGTCGAATGTTAATGTAGGATTGTGAGTTAGTTCTTCCTACTAGCCTTTTATTATAATATTATTTTGAGACTAGATGATGATCTGACCATTTATTCCCTTATGTCTTCTTGCTGATTAGTAGAATGTATGAGTGAATGAATGTGATGAGGCCAAGTGGTTCTCTTGGGGACTAGCAATAGTTTTTGAGTGCCAGTTACGTCTAGGGTATCCTCTCGGGGCATGACAAACTTGGTATCAAAGCATGAGTTGAAGTTTCCTAGGGAGTCTATGAAGCCGTGTCTAGTAGAGTCTTGTTTATGTGTGTGTTGTTGACCACACTTCATAAGCAGGAGGCTATAGGACATTAGGAATTGTCTCACTTCTTTCTTCTTCCAAATTCTTGCGATAGAGTTAAACTCTACGAAAGCTCTCTTCTGATTCCTGTGCTGCTCTAGACCTTTTGACTATGTCTCATACACGAGGTGACAGAGATCGTAATGAAAAAACTCTTAAAGATGAGATTCTATGCAGTAAAGTAATCAGAATGGTAGAGAGATTGCACCAGGCTTGAGTGAAGCCGACTAGTGTGCTATGTTGATTAACTAGAAAGAGTGCATTATTACTCATATGAATCATGCATTTGAGTTAGCTCTAGAGGTACCCAGACCCTTTTTCTTCAAAACTTGTTCCCGATGTTACCCCTGAGGGAGAAACTTATGTCTCCAAAGAGATTAATGTTACCACCCAAGAGTGAGATGTGAGGTCTTATAAGCCCTAAGTAGAATTGAATCATTCCAGAATTAGAAGGATGATGATGGAATAAAAGGGATGAGATAGTAAGAGTGATGATTGATTGAGGCTTGTAGTTAGAGTTATGTACCTATTAGGTAAGTAATGAGACGACGAGTTGATTGCCACAGGATTGATGAAAAAGTGATGAGTACCCTATAATTGTTATGATGAGGTATATATATATATATATAGAGAGAGAGTTAGTATCAAGATGTGATATAGCATTCTCAAACCATAAAGAAGTTTATGCTGATGTGTTGTAGTATTCATACTATTAAGGGTGAAACATAGATGTTGAATAGAGGGAACAGAGCACCTTTGAAGTGATAGATCAAACTAGGCTTATGAATTTTAAGTAAGAGTTCATGAGATTCATTGAGTCATGAGCCTTAGTCAGATAAGGAGATATGGCTGAATAGGTGAGTGGTACTGAGTTGTATGGAAAGTGAGGCTATGGGCAGAGTGCAAGTGCCCCTTAGGTAAGACGAGTTAAACGAGGCTAGCTTAATAGATAAGAAGATACTTGAGATGTGTACCCATGATTGTGTAAAGATTGTGAAGCTGTAAGCCATGACTGCTATAAGAATCTAGATAGTACATTTCAAATGTTAATGTGGAGTAGGCTGAAGTAAGCATTCCTTGTCATCCCGAACAACTAAGTTGGTTGGGGCGTATGGATAGATGATGATGAGTTTTCCCATTATTGTCTAAATCTTATAAAAATAAGTTTATGCGAGCATAAAAGTTGAGTGTTAGCAGGCAAAAGAAGAGGTTAGATTGTAAGAGGTGTGGGAAGTGGTTATGTGCGCCAATAAGGGTAGCAAGTATAGAGATAGATTTCCATAGAGACAAGAGAAAGCTAAGAGTGGTATCTTTGAAGAGAGTCTTAGTGGCTAATTTGTTTATGCAACTATAGCCTGATATAAGAGTTTAAGATGCCTATTCTTGTGAATAGTGATTCCTCGATCGTGTGGATGTATATGCTTACTGCCTAGTGAAGGAAATTGATTCCTAAATTTAGAAGAGGACCTTGAGAGCTAAGGGGGAGATAATGAAGTGGTAAACCATATTAGATCTTGAGTCTTTGATAGTGATGGGATGATCAAGATGAGATATCAACTCTTTTCCATCTCATACGATCTTTAACCTTCAATTGAGGTGTTACTCTATTCCCGTCTGGTGTACTGTTGTACCTATGGCCTAGTCCCATGCACATCATGTTAATTCCTATTCATGCTAGGTTTTGAGGATGAGAAGCGATAAATTCATTCATTAATCTTAATCTTACCCCATGAATTCAAGAGTTTTGGAGATATGACCTGAGCTTTACACTATGTATAGTTCTGTGGACTGAGAATGAGTCTTGATAGACGAGAGATATTATAATCTATGAATGTTCTCAGATAAGATTTCTTGATTGAATCGCACTAATGATCTTTCGTTCTAAGCTCTTTGAGTAATCCAGGTTTCCAGTCTTGACATAAGTAATGACGATAGTAGGCGAGTTATGGGTGGTGGAAGAGAATAAGTGCTCCTGAATTATGATAATGGAGTTGAGTTCCTATCTTTGAGTTGATGTGCCTTTTGAGCATCTACGTACTTGAGTATGCAAGTCTTTGATACTATTCGTGCCTAATAATGATGTTGGAGATAAAGTTTAAATTCAAGATATTATGTTCAAAGTCTATCCTTGAGGATGTGTATTAGAGTATCTGATTATTTGAGTTCTTGATTGTATTCGTGCTTATTTTGCATGGAGAGGTAGTAGTTTGAGGTTTCACCAAAAGGGGAAGATGATGAGTTCCTCCAAGTTTAAATAGTGATCCTGATGGAAGTAGACTGAGGGTGAGGGTAGATGAGGAGGAGTGAGTGTATTCTTATTATGATATTGGTGTTCAACTTGTGTCCTGTAGGGATAGAGATAGGAAGGAGGACAAAGATAAAACCTTATGATGAGTAGTAGATAGGTAAGAGTATGTTGGTGTAACTTTGAGTGAGAACTCATTGAATAGTGGAGGTAGAAGTGCTAAGCAGGTTTGAAAATTCTAAGGTATAGTTGAAGTGGTTAGAGTGATAGGCTTGAATTCATGGTTGTTATTATGCAAGTATCGATGATAGACTAGTCAAAACATTGTAATAAGGGCTCGAGGAAGAGTAGTGAAGTAGTGAAGAAGACTAGTGATCTTTTAAGGGAAGCCCCTATGGAAGTTTAGAGCTGAGTATTGAGGATTAGCTTTGTAGGAATACGATAATCTTGTGAATAACACCTTGAGGATTAGAACTAAGGTTGAATGGAAGAGGAGGAGGTGGTTAGATGGAAATTTTAGAAAGAACTGTAAGCTTAACTTGAGGGAGTACAGTGCCATGAAAGGGAGTACAATTGATACGAGATGCTAAGGCTAAGAGTTGTACCTAGAGTCTTATGTATCAATGGTCCCATGTCCATTAGAGTTGATGGCTTCCTTCTCTGAGTTTGAAATTATGATTGTCAATGTGTTTAAATGATTCGAATTGACTGAATTGCGATGTTCCATTCGTGCTTGATGGTGAAAATGTCTAAAAGAGTATCTCTACTCTTGATCAGAACTGATTTGTCTATTCTAAGTGACTTATGACTGTCCAGATTGGTTGATTGAGTATTGAAAGGAGTCTTCATTGTTACTCGTGCCTGACAATAAGAACATTAAAGGTAATGTCCTTACCCTTTACTAAATTTGTATTTTCTTGAGTGGGTTGTCTATTATTGAGTCTGAATAGGGATTGTTGATAGTGATGAGAACTCAAAAGTTTGATTGAATGATGGGGGTGTTAAGATGAATTCTGAGTCTATTTGTGCCTTGATATTAACCTTTACTCATCATTCGAGGACGAATGATTATAAGGGGGAGATAATGTAACACTCCGTGCAGTTTTCGAAATACCCCTTAGAATGGAATCATGTGCATAACACGTCTTCCCAAGCTCCATGAAAAATTCAAAACCAGATTCGGGATCAACACAAAAAATTGAGTGATATAATGGTCTCGCTCGAATTTTAGAGTCATTGGATAGAAAAATAATTTTTCGATACAAAACAAAAGCAGTGGTTATGCGCCGGCCAAGGCGCGATGCACCTAGGACATGGACATGCCTTGTATTTTTTTAAATGCCGGGGCAGTCGACTACTGAAGCAATTCATCTTCTTCGGAGGTTAGTAGAGAAATATAGGGAAAGTAGAAAGGATCTTCATATGG
>JAPFFP010047956.1:0-10089 GCA_026153255.1 Solanum medicagineum
TGTATGCTCAATGCCATAGTCAAAATATGCATGATGAATCATCAAATCCTATGACATATTGTACATAGATAGGAAGGGACCATAACGAACGTATAAGACCAAGCAAGCTACTAATTGGAATTCCAGTATTCACTCCACACCAAACATGGAGTGGTCTATCTTGCTAGGGTAAATTAAACACTAACCTTACGGGAACTCCACCCTTTTTGAAAAGTGCTTCATAATCACCTTACAGGAATACCATCCATTTTGGTATACAAATCTTGCTAACCTTACGGGAACACTGTCCATTTTGGTATTTGATTCACATGTGCCATACAGGAACACCACCCATTTTGGTCAATCATGCAACTTAAGCTATATGGATCCATTAGCTAATTCACAAACCTATGGTGGCAACATAGTTAGAGCACAATGGCTATCTACCAAGGTCCTCTCGGTGCTAGGTCACAATCCCAAGGAATACTTCAAATCATATTTATTATCGTAATATGCAAGCATCGTATTTCATAATATCATCATAGAGTAGCTCTTGAAAACTAAAGCTTCATCATGTCAAAGTTAGGGCTTCATAACTTTTCATAGCTTTCACAATATTCTCATAATTCATAACATACATAATAGCCCTTCCCAATTCATACTATTTGTAGGTCACATATCTTGCCACAAGGCCTTTGTTAACATAAGAAGCTTGGTACATAATTTAGTAAAACATGGTAGGTATGCATACATGCTCAAAATCATGCAAAATCAACATCTTTATACATGAGGAGAATAACAAAATCCTTTTTCAAATTATGCAAAATAACCTACCATAGCATAGTAAAGTATAGTTAGGGCATCATTAAATCCTCATCTTGAATCATATATTTCCATTACTTATCATTTCATAATGTTGCACAAAGATAAAATAGCGTAATACTCATTATAATATTGTCATAAGTTTCTTCATAATCATATCATGCCAAAGAGGTCATAGAGTCTTCATAAATACCCAAAACTTAAAATAGGTTCAGAGGAAGAATGGTTAAGCTTGTGGGAGGAAGGTTCTCACAATCAAAACCCGCATGTCTAGTGATTCAATGGACAAAAATCTTATTTGGTGATGAAAAAGCCAAAACCCTGGCTTGGCCTTCTTGCTTGAGCTCTTGGAGGAGGCTTGAGAGAGTTTTGGGTCTTAGTATATCTTTGGAATGGAAAGGAATGAATAGATAAGGGTTGTTTATGCTGATAAAGGGCCCTTTGAAAGGTAAAATGACATAACATAGGCTTTAAAAAATAAGAAATGTCAAATTTTCCCCTTTTAAAACCTGGCCAGACAGGACTATGAGACTCCATTTAGGGGCCGTAGTTTGGTTAATGAGCCGTAGAATGGTTTCGTCTATTGTCACTTTTGAACTTTCAGAAACTATTCTCTGACCCCCAAATCCACAACTTGACTTACGGCTCATAATTCTTTTTATGGGCCGTTTGATAAGTCGTAGGTTGAGTTCCTGAAAATTTCAAATGTCACCAAGTCTGCCCAAGGCCACTAACCAAACTTATGTGTCACACAACGATTTACGACTCGTAAGACCTCTTGTAGCAGCTGACAGTAAAAAAATTTCAAAACTTATTTTCTTGCATTTTTTCATACTTCTTACAGGTGGGGTCTTACAGTATCTCTCCCTAGGGAACATTCGTCCCCTAATGTGCTAAGGCAATCTCTAACGGATGGAATGCATGCACTATATGCCAAATGCACCATATACAAAATGCAACATATGCACCTTTAAAACCTTTAAACGATGTCCCAAATAGCATTTACAATGCAACCTCAAAATTATATAACCATGCATAAGAAACATGAGAATGACATGCAAGGAAAGGAGGTTAAAAAATAGGAAAGATCATAGTAGCTCAAGCTTGATTAGAATGGAAGAGATAGGGATATCAATTTTCATGTCAGTTTTGGCTTCCAAAGTGGCACTTTCTACATGTTGGTTCCTCCAAAGAACTTTGACAGCTGCAATGTCTTTGTTTCTCAACCGCTTGACTATCTATCCAAAGTTTCCACCGGGACTTCGTCATAACTTACATTCTCTTCAACATTTACCATATCTATGGGCTTAATGGAACTAGGGTCCCCAATACATTTTCTTAACATGGAGACACGAAAAACTGGATGAACCTTACTCATTTCCATAGACAACTCTAATTCATATGCAACTTTACCCACACGTCTCAAGATCTGATAAGGCTCTACGTACCTAGGAATTAATTTCCCTTTCTATCCAAAATGAATCACGCCCTTCATTGGCAAGACCTTCAATTACATCCAATTATCAAGTTCAAACTCAAGGTCTCTCCTTCTAGTGTTGACATAAGACTTTTGCGGACTTTGAGCAGCCTTTAATATCTCCCTTGTCATCCTCGCCTTTTCTAAAGCTTCCATAACTAGATTCGGAACCAACAAAGCCATTTCTTCCACTTCAAACCAACCAACTGGGGATCCACAATGCCTCCCATAAAGGGCTTCAAAAAGGTGCCATTCCAATGCTAGAGTGATAGCTATTGTTGTAAGCAAACTCTATAAGTGGAAGATGCTAAACCTAGCTATCCTGAAACTCCATGACACAAGCCCTAAGAATATCCTCAAGAGTTTGGATGGTCCTCTCGGCTTATCTATTCATTTGCGGGTGAAAGGCCGTGCTAAACCTGACTTTATCTCCAAGGCCCTTTTGGAAGGACCTCCAAAAGTGTGATATGAACTGAGCACCGTGATCCAAAATAATGGCAGATTGAACCCCATGCAGTCTAACCAGCTCATGAATATAAAACTTTGCATAATCTTTGGCACTATAGGTTGTTTTAACTGGTAAAAAATGAGCCGACTTTGTCATTCTATCAAGAAGAACCCAAATAGAGTTAAAATGCCTTCTAGTTTTTGGCAACTCGATTACAAAGTCCATATTGTTCTCTTCCTACTTACAAGTAGGAACACTCTATGTCTTGGGTCAATCCACTCGGCCTTTGATGCTTGGCCTTGACTTGTTGGCAATTATGGCAACCAGCCAAAAATTTGGCAATGTCTTTCTTTATACCACCCCACCAATACATTTCTCTCCAATATTTATACATCTTGGAAGAACTAGGATGAACAGAATAAGAGGAGTTATGGGTCTCTTTCAAAATCAACTCTCTAAAGTCATCGGCATTAGACACACACAACCTACCTGGGTACCTAAGAATGCCATCTCCACCTTGGGAGAAAACATCTACTTTGCCATCTTTCACCAATGACTTCAACTCTACCAAAGAGGGATCAAGATCTTGTTTCAATTTAACTTCTTCAATGAAGGAGGACTTTGAACCATCTATTACAACTGCACCACAATATTCAACCTCATTCAATCTAATTCCTAACCTAGCCAATCGATGGACGTCCTTTGCCAACTTATTCTTGCTATTATCAATGTGAACGACACTATCAATGGACAGCCGACTTAGGGCATCGACCACAACATTAGAATCTCCTGAATAGTAGTCACACTTATGTCATAATCTTTAAGGTGCTCTAGCCACCTTCTTTGCCTCAGACTTAAATCCCTTTGGTCGAAGACGTATTGAAAACTCTTATGGTCGGTGAACACGTCTACATAGACCCCATACAAATAATGATGCCATATCTTCAAGGCAAATATTGCGGCCTCTAGTTCAAGATCATGGGTAGGATAATTGCGCATTCATGCACCTTTAGTTTCCTAGAAGCATAGGCAATGACTTTGCTATTTTGCATTAAAACACATCCCAAACCAATTCTTGAAGCATCACAATACACAACAAATCCTTCCAACCTTTCCGCTAGAGCCAAAGTAGGAGCGGGCATAAGATTGTCCTTCACGGTCTGGAAACTTCTTTCACATTCATAGGTTCATACAACATTTGCCTTCTTCTGAGTAAATTTTGTCCAAGGAGAAGCAATTGAGGAGAATCCATTCACCAACCTTTGGTAGTAACCGGCCAAACCCAAGAAGCTCCTAATGTTCGTCGGAGCCAAGGGTCTAGGCCAATTTCTTATTACCTCTATCTTTTTTGGATCCACCTTAATCCCATCACCAGACACCACATGACCTAAGAATGCAACTTCTTTCATCCAAAACTCACATTTGTCGAACTTAGCAAAGAGCCTTTCCTCCCTCAATGTTTGCAACACTACCCTCAAATGATTTGCATGCTCCTCTTCATTCTGGGAATAGATCAAAATGTCATCAACAAACATCACAACAAACATATCAAGGTAGGGTTTGAGTACCATATTCATGAGATCTATAAATACTGCTGGAGCATTGTTTAGGTTGAATGACATTACCACAAACTTAAAATGTCCATATCTTGTTTGGAAGGTCGTTTTGGGAATATTACACTCCCTTACCCTCAATTGATGATACCCAAACTGAAGATCAATCATTGAGAAGTGACTAGCCCCTTGAAATTGATCAACTAGGTCATCAATCCTTGGCAATGGATACTTGTTCCTTTCAGGGACCTTATTGAGTTGCCGGTAGTTGATGCACATTCTAAGCGAACCATCCTTCTTTCTTACAAACAACACCAATGCACCCCAAGGTGACTTACTAGGCCTTATGAACCCCTTCTCTAACAATTCTTTCAATGCTCTTTTAACTCTTTCAAGACCACCAGACAATTCGATAGGGAGGAGGGTTGAGTATCGGCAGGGGTAGGGGTGGAGAGGTCTACCCAAAAGCTATCTCCTATTTAGGAGTAACATTGGAGAATACTTCAGGAAATATATCAGGAAGCTCATTGACCACCAAAACTGACTCAATAGGAGGGACTTTAGACTCGACATCCCTAACCCGCACAAGATGGTAAATGCAACCTTTAGAAATCAACCTTTGAGCCTGAAGATAAGAGATATACCTACCCTTGACCACCGAATCATGACCTTTCTATTCAAGGATGGGTTCATAAGCGAATTAAAACCTAACCTCACGAGTCCTACAATCAATAGTGGCATGATATGCATGTAATCAATCTATCCCAAGGATGATGTCAAAATTCACATTTGTATAGATCAACAAACTCATAATGCAAAACTTTATGCAATATAAACATGGGACAATCCCTATAGACTCTTTTAGCAAGAATGGCCTCATCAATGGGGGTAAACACCTCAAAGGTTCACATAACAATTCAGTACAAACAAATGAAGCCAATTAGCAATAAATAGAGTAAATAAAGAAAGAGTGGCACCCGGATCCAATAAAGCTTATGCATCAAGATTGTGGATCTTTAACATATCGGTGACAACATCTGGAATCTCATCAACCCCTTGTCTTTCTTGAAGAGCATAAAATCAATTGTGACGTGAAGTACCTCCTTGTTGACCACCTTGTGCTTGTGGGTCAACATAAGCACCTTGTCCTTGAGGATGACCATCTCTATCCTTGTTTTTATACTCCACAACATTGTGGCCCATTTTGCCATACCCAAAACAATCACCCATATCTTTGTAGCATCTATCTCTATGATTCTTACCTCACCCCCAATAGCTATGAATGATTGGACCACCATTTCCCCCTTGAGTCCTAGGTTTGGGCACCTATCATTAGCAAATATTTGTCCTTGGGCATTAGATGACCCTTGGCCTCAGAACTTATGGCCTTGTTGGAAACGATCACCTTTAGTACCTTGGAATCCACATCAAACTGAGCACGCTTGGACTCCCTCATTATTCTCTTCCTATGTTTCTCTCCCTCAAGTTGTTCGGCGTATATCATGAGTGGGGATACATCCATATCCCTAATAAGCATGGCGGTGCAACACTCTTCATTTATGAAGTCGAACACCCCTGAATCAAACTTGTGCATCTTTGCCCTAACATTGGCAACCAAGTAAGGAATATACTTTGATAGATTATTGAATTTGAGGGAGTATTCATGAATACTCATTGAACCTTGCTTAAGATTTATGAACTCCGTTATCTTTGCTTCCGTTAGCTCAATTGGGAAGAAGTGGTCAAGGAACGAAACTTTGAATTCTTCCTAAGGAATAGGCTTATCATCTACCCTCTCCATCTTCCAATGATTGTACCATGTTTTAGCAAGGCCCTTGAGTTATAGGCCTCTAATTCCGTTTTCTATTCCGAACTTAACCCTATTATAGTCAAGACCTTGTACGTCTCAGTGATGAACTCTTGGGGATCCTCTTCCACCTTTGAGTCGAAGAATTTCAGGGGTTTCATCCTTGTGAAATCCCTCACCTTTGAAGCCAGGTAGGAGCATGAGGAGCTTGGACTCCTTGATTGGCCACATCTCTTGCATAAAGAGTGACCACATTCTCGTACTCAGCGTGGATGGCTCTTTCTCTGTCTGATTGGGGAGCTTCTGGGGTCGGAGGGACCAGTTCACCCTCAGGGTTGGGAGCTCTTTGCACCATTCATCTTGGTGGCATAATCTAAAAGAGCAAAAGATCACCCATTAGAGATAGGAAACCTTATGTCAAATCTAAAACACGACATATAGTATGAAGAAGTGAACCATTTCCTAGAACGCCTCATAGCCTCTCATTCATAGTGGTGGCCTGCTTCACAACCATGAACAAAGCTCTACTCGATGCAGTGTGCTAGATTTTTTAGGACCTTTTACAAACCTAGAGCTCTGAAACCAAGCTTTGTCATGCCTCGAGCCAAGGTCCTAGACGTGACACAACGAATGGGAACCTGGAGAATCCCAAACAAGCCTCTTAAGTGTACATAGCACATCCTTAGTTTAACAAAAGCATAGGAGAGCAACAAATATGTATCACATAATTTCTAAGGGATACAGGGCTTAGGACTCAGAATAAGCATGAATCACATAACAAATAATATTTTTAAGTGGCAGGTAAGTATGACTCATGCTATGGGGTAATTAAGGACTTAGGACTTTCATCTCATCACCGTCAGCAAGTATTTAACAAAAAAGAGAAAAAAAGGACTACGGGATTGTTCCATAATTACAAACATAAGAGTCAAGCTCATAGGATACATAACATAATTATATCCAACAATACCTCTAAATCATGAATGGAACGGGGGCCAAGACATCTTCTAGGATCACCCTCAATAATAGTATCCAAAATATATGAGTCTAAACAAAGAATGAACTTAAGTGGATTTTATCCAAGAAAGTGGAGGACTCGCTCAGCAATCTTCCACCAGACTATCTAGCCGTGTGGAGGAGGACGACGAAAAGAAGATCTGGTCCTTACGTGGTTAGATCATGTAGGAAAAAAGTATGCGTTAATACCTGAAATGTAATAAGTATGTGGGCTGTAATGCAACAAGGAACATAAGCCACAATTAAACAATATGCATAATCATAATCAACAGAAAGAAGCCCAATATGTCATGTATACTCAATTCCATAGTCAAAATATGCATGATGAATCATCAAATCATATGACATATCCTACATAGATGGGAAAGGGCTATAACCGACTTATAAGACCAAGTAAGCTACTACTTGGAATTCTGGTGTTCGCTCCACACTGAACATAGAGTGATTTACCTTGTTAGGATAAACCAAACACTCACCTAATGGGAACTCCACCCTTTTCGAAAAGTGATTCATAATCACCTTATGGGAACACCACCTACTTTGGTATACATATGTTGCTAACTTTATAGGAACACCGCCCATTGCGGTATTTGATTCACATGTGTCATATGGGAACACCACCCATTTGGGTCAATCATGCAACTTTCCATTTGGCTCAATCATACAACATAAGCTATATGGATCCATTAGCTAATTCACCAACCTATGGTGACAACATAGTTATGGGAAAAATGGTTGTCTACCAAGGTCCTCTTAGTGCTAGGACATAATCCCAAAGAATACTTCAAATCATATTTATTATCATAATATGTAAGCATTGTATTTCATAATACCATCATAGAGTAGATCTTTAAAACCAAAGCTTCATCATATCATAGAAAGGGCTTCATAACTGTTCATACTTTGACAACATTATCATAATTCATAACATACATAATATTCCTTCACAATTCATATTATTAGTAGATCACATCTCTTGCCAAAAGGCATTTGTCAACATAAGAAGCTTAGTACATTATTTAGTAAAATATGATGGGTATGCATACATGCTCAAAATCATGCAAAATCAACATCCTTAGACATGAGGAGAATAACGAAATCCTTTTTCAAATTATGCAAAAAAAACCACCATAACATAATAAACCTAGTAAGGGCATCATTAAACCCTCATCTTAAATCACATATTTCTATGACTTATTATTTCATAATGTTATACAAAGACAAAATAGCATAATACTCATCGTAATATCTTAATACGTTCTTTATAATCATATCATGCAAAAGAGTTCATAAAGTCTTCATAAATACCCATAACTAAAAATAGGCTTAGAGGAAGAATGGTTGAGCTTGTGAGAGGAAGGTTCCCACAATCAACACGCACATACCTTAATGCTTTAATGGAGAAAAATCTAGATTGGTGATGAAGAAATCAAAATCCTAGCTTGGCCTTCTTTCTTGAGCTTTTGGAGGGGTCTTGAGAGAGGTTTGGGTCTTAGAATATTTTTGGAATAGAAAGAAATGAATATATTAGGGTTGTTTATGTTGACAAGCATTTCTTTGAGGGGAAAAACAATGTAGCTTAGCTTTAACAAATAAGAAATATCGAATTTTCTTGTTACGATCCAAGCCTAGGGCCCAGACATGACACGGCGAATGGGGATCCCGAAGGAACCACAAACAAGCGTCTTAACTTGTCATTACATATTCTTGATCGTGAAAGCATACAAAAGATGTATACATTAAAACAAGGGCAATGGGGGCTAAGGGAAAGCTTGCCGAAACAATGACATTACAAGACAAGGAGTCATAACTCATATAATAAATACACAACTTACCCAACAAACACCTCTAAATATATAGATAAAGCGGGGGCCATGACAAGGTAACTGGGCTCACCCTCATAGTCAAATAGAATATAAGAAAGTGTCTCAATACATAGATAAGAGGAAACATAACCAACATCCTCAGAATGGAAGACTCACCAACGAGCTTGGAATAGCACCGTCTAGCCACGTGGAGGAGGGGAAGGAGGATCAACTCGGTCACTGGTCCCTACATGGTGATATCATGTAGGTAAGAGTATGCGTTAGTATGTTTGAATGTACTAAGTATACGGGATGCAATGCAACAAGGAATAGGCATCATAACAGAAATGCGTAACAATAGACAATAGGCATAATATAGTAATGTGGCATGTATGAGCAATGCTAAAGTAAAACATGCTTAAGTAAATCATGTTCATATTAGATATCATACGTGAAGAAGAGACCAAGCTAGTTTTCCAACCTTGGTTGGTTGATGATAGTCACACCCTAATCATCCCAGGTGTGAGGTATAAACCCCTTACATGGCTGATATTGGTCACACCCCAATCATCCTAGGTGGTGAAGTACAAACCCCTCACATAGTTGATGAGTACAAACCCCCACCTCGGTTGAGTATGGTCTAATGCAACACTTTATATAAAATTTATCATGTACATAAGCTCATGTCATCATTATAATATCATTCATATCATATCTCATGTTTTGGACCTTCAATTCCTCAAGAAACTATAACCGGACATTTTATGGAACACTTGGCGGGTGTGCAATGGGGGTATAAGACCATACAATTTAGAGATGAAATCATGCAAGATAATATATTATAAAACCATCAATTAACACCTTGTAATACTCCCAAGACATTCACATTGAAACCCCTCATCAAAATTTACAGTAGATCCAAGATATATAGCTCACAACATAGCAAAATAGTCACAACTTTACATAGGTTTAACTTAGTTCGTAGACATGTTCATCTAGTAAACCCATTTTTAAACTCAACCTAAAATCAAGAAATTTAGGAAAAAGGAAGCTTGGGTATCATGAGTGAAAAGAACCTATGAAAGAAACTCACATACCTTAGGTCTAGAGTTGCTTGGAATTGAGATTGGGAATAATGGAGGCTTGGAAATGATCTTGGAATCCAATCTTTTTCTTGGGTT
>JAPFFP010047957.1:0-10088 GCA_026153255.1 Solanum medicagineum
GATATGTCTGTTTCTGGGAGCTGCTGTCTTTTCGATGCAGGTGGTTTGGTTAATAAAATAAAGGAAACTCTGCCAAAATTTCTGCAGATTTCAGATCAGGTAAATGGGATGTTCATGTCTATGCATGGGTAGGTGTCCCTTTCGGGCACTAGTCACGTCCCTCGGTGGGGCTGTGACAAATAGTGACCCAAAAGTTTGGACCAAGAACTGCCGGCATAGACTACGAGAAGAGCGTACAAGTCGCAGCCCAAACAACAACTCATAATAGTGGGTCGTAGTAGTCAAATTCAAAATGCCAAGAGCTTACTACGAAACCCCGATACGACTCGTAGGTCACCTTACGAGTCGTACTTGCGAGGCGTAATTGCTGTTAGATGTATTTTCTATTTAATTTTTAGGGTGTTTTAGTAAATAGTATAAATAATTAATGTTAGGGTTTTAGCTTTATACCTTTGAATACTTTTGAGATTCCATCAACTTTGAATATTCTCTCTTGAATATTTCTAGGGCTTAGTGTAGATTTCATTTTTCAATTTGAAGACCCATTTGGGGGATTGAAAATCACATTGTACTCATCTTCTATTAATCCAAGCTTGTGGTTTTGAACTCAAAGGTGTTTTTTGATCTTCATTGTTTTGAGTAATCTCTCAACTATGTCTCTTATATTCATTATTGTTGATTTTGCCTTAGCCATGAGTATCTAAGCACCCACAACTTAGGGTTGTGGGAACCATGAGTATTTGACTTGAAATAACCTAGACTTTGTGCATTTGATTGAAGGGGTTTTTGCTTGTATTGCTTATTTCCCTTCGCTTTGATTATTATTTGGTGGGGGCCAACACCAAACCCTGCCTATTATCACAATCCCAACCAAGGTAGTGATGAATAGGAAAAGGGAAGTAGACGACAGGATTCGATTGATACGTTCTTGTCTAATCAACCAAACCTTACCAAGAGGAGGTTGACTGGGACAATGGGTAATAGTTAGTTGCACACCATGGTTGTCGACCAAGCGCCATGGTGAAATTCGACCTTCACCTTCACAAGAGGGCTGGAAGAACCTAAGTTACCATCCTGATGCCAATACCTAATTGGAGTTATGTTGTCTTGGGTAATTGAGTCAACGAACCATGGGGAACACAATTCCCAAGTTGTCCCTCAATTTGATTATACACTTGTGTTTATTTTCGTTCTTAATTTTGAACCATGAACCGCCCCCACCCCCATTTTAGAGAATATAGTGATCAATGCTTAAAATGTAGTGTTTATTTCCGTTCTTAATTACGAACCACGAAACCCCCTGCCCCCCATTTTAGAGAATGCAGTGATCAATGCTTGAAATGATTGATAGTGGACCAATATAGTCAAGCCCTTTATTCCCTGTGGATTTAACCCTAACCTTCGATTAGGTTTATTGCTAACCGCGACCGCTTTACTATTGAAGCGTGAACATAAAAAATTATGGCGCCATTACTGGGAATACGACTAGGTTCTTGACTTGATTTCACTATTAGTTAATTCAAGTATTAATTTTATATTCTCTTGTATTTTACTTTTATTTTTGGTTTTTGTTGTTTAGTGTTATTTACAATTATCCAAGGGAGAGTACGTCAAGATTCAGTTCAGGCAAGAAATTATAGGCTGATAATCACAATAGCTGAAGAAAAGCTCTTCATCACAGGTGATTTATTTGAATAATTGTAGTGTCGTGTCCTGTTTTATGGGAAAGAGTCCGAAGACCCTCATGTTCATTTGCAGAACTTCAGGAAACATTGAGGGGAGTGCTTGGAATAAGGCACCCATCATGGGATGCCATAGCTCTTCAAACTTTCCCATGACTCTCAGGTGCAAAGCTGCGGAGCGGTGGTTTATCCTCCCACCAGACGTTTGCTCTAACTGGGGAGAAGTGCAAAGAATCTTCCTCAGGAACTTTTATAAGGAGCCTAACAATCACCTACTACTGTATATGATCGTTAACTTTAGATCAGTTCAAGGAGAGTCTTTGGGTGCAACTTGGGATAGATACAAAGAGTGTCTGAGGAGAAGGCCTAATCATGGTTTCCTGGATGATGAACTAGTGGCAAGCTTCTACCGAGCACTGAGCTCCGAATAACAAATGCATCCTGATGCCTTATTTGGGGGAGACTGTTAGGCATTTTTGAGGTAGCCGCTAAATGAAGTCACTGAGTACATGGACAAACTATTTGCAGTTAGCCAAATGTACCAATCATATCAAGACCAACCGGTTGCTACCATTAGTGCATCAAGAGAAGGCTCTAGTAGTGCAAGAAGGGATGGCGTGGTCAGTTGGATCAAGCTACCACGTCAACATTTCAAGAAGTTAAGTTTGATGTTATCAAGGTAAATTACAAAGTGGATCAACAAGCAATGGCAATTCAAAAAATCGATGGCCGAGTTGAGCAGGTCTCTGAACAGTTGGAGTACATTCAAAAAGATAAGAGGAGAGATCATAGAAGTGGTAATAAGAGTTCACCAGATCTCGAGGAAGTCTGATTACTAAAGATGAAAAAGTCGAGCCACGATATTAAACAAGGTGCTTCTTGGGAGGCAACCCAAGTATCTTTTATAATTTTGGCCATTTTTTAAGTTTATTTTGGTTGTTTGAATTGTTAGGTAGTAGATTGATGTTTATTTTGAGTGTTAAAACACTGAATCAATTGTGTTATTTTGCAAATTGGTGTATTTTTGTTTGTAGGTATTAATCAAGAGATGAAAGTTGGAGGAATATTGCATGTGGAGTAGCCTCTAAGAGCAGGCCTATAGTTCGTAGTGTACACTACGACTCGTAGTCATGCCTCATAGAGGAAAATAGTGATGAATTAATGTCGGCACACACATTACGAGCTAACCTTATGATTCGTAAGATCCCCTACGAGTTGTAAGTAGGGTTCGTAGTGCCTAGGTATGAGTTCTAAATTTTTTCTAAGTGTTGGGTCTACTACGAGATCGGGACCTATGAGTTGTAGGAAGCCCTATGACTCATAGTCAGGGTTTCGTAGACCCGATCTTTAGAATTTTAATAGTCAACCTAGTTGAGTACAACCCCTAATTTCTCTTATTTTATACTGTTTCTTCCCCCCAAAGCATCCCCTAAACCTTTTCTACTATTCCGATCATCTTCTCCGTCAATCTACGTTACTTTTCGGTGGGTCAACTACACTGGGGTTTTGGCCTCTTTCTACTTTTCTCATTACATCTATTTGATCTTCATTTGCTCATTTGGTAAGTTTTCTTGGATAAATTTGGCACATTCATGTTATGATCTTTGAATATTGTTGGATGAAAGTGTGTTTAATGATCATAGTGAATATGCCCATAAAAAATTTGTGAATATGAGAATTGGGGTTTGGTTGATTAATTTCCCTAGTGTTGTTTTCAATGGTGCAATCACCTTTGTTGGTTGATCCTGACGTTAACATGTTGATCATATGGGTGTAGTGCATGATTGTTAGTTGATTAATTTGTGAACTCATGCAGGGATTGGAATTGGATTGATATGGTATGTTTGGAATGTGACTTATCATTTGAGATACCCATTGTATGGCTTTGTCTTGGGCTTCTTCAAACTCCTTTTATTGTGTCTTGGTGTTACTAATTGCGAGTTCGGAGAATGGTTGTTCTTAGGCATATCTTGAATGTAATTGGGGATTGTTGCTTGATTTTGTGATACTTGTTGATTCGGATGGTCATGATTATGAGATGGGTTTGTTTGTGTGTTTGAGATGATATCTCGCTTCGATGCTATTTAATTGTTGGTTTGAATGATTTTTTATTCTTGTGAAAAGGTTACAGGCACCACAGGTTCCTTTTGTTTTCTACTATTAGGACCCTCTAGTGGCCCCTCATAGAAGGCAACAGTCACCTATAGTTCCATATCACTAACCATATGAGACCCACCTATGGCCCGTAGTGTCCAATACTAATCGTAGTGAGAGACTCGTAGGACCTGTCTTGTTTTGAATTGTATTGTGGCACCTACTACAAGCCTAGACTACGACTCATAGGTCTCCCTACGAGTCGTACTTGAGTCTCGTATCTGTGATTGAAATGATAATTTTTCAGGTACCTTGGCACTACGAGGCTACTGTACAACTCGTCGATCACCCTACGAGTCGTACCTATGCCTCGAATCTGCAGACCTGCAACTGGTTCAGTGCATTTTTGTTTGTGTTTCTTTTGTTTCTTTTTTTTATTCTTGGTTTATTCTCTTTTGTGAGTCCTGTTTGATTAAACATTATGGTGATCATTTTATATATGGGGTTGATTTTCAGGAAAAATGCCTCCAAAAGATAAACAAGCTATCCAGGCCTTCAAGAGGAAGTTTGTTGATGAGTCCTCCGAGACAGAGGAGTCTGAGGGATCTGTGGAAGTCCACAGAGTCCGCATTGACCCTGAGGCAAATGTGTCTTAGACTAGAGCCCGCACAGCACCGACCATAATGGAAGTTGATAACCCCTTCCAATCTGAGGAGGAGGGTGATGGTGATGGGTCTAATAGTAGTATGCAACAGATGACTCCCTCTCACTCTGAGACTAATTCACCAGAGGTTTCTTAGATTCATCACACTGAGACCAATCCTTCTATCACCTCCACAGATCCCAGAAATGTCAGATGGGGAATCGAGGGCATGAAAGCTATCTACGATAAGGGGTTAGAGCTAAAGGGACAAGGAAAGCCTATTCGGTAATTTCACGAGGAGTCAAGATCAAATGACTCCGGGTTGAATGGGATGCAAGATTTAGAGGCCAAGATTGACTTTCATGGGCTTGGATCATAGAGGCTGGGCAAATATGCCTCATATCTAGTCTGGGAATTCTACGTCGCCTATTATTCCACTATTCTCTGAGATCTTCCTAGAGGGGATAAAGCTGCAGAGCAGATGAGGTTGCGAGAAGTCGTAGTCAGGGGTCAGGTAGTGGACATCTCAGAGGAGACTATTAGGAGGGTTCAACTTGGGTCGAACTATAAGGTACCTCATTCCATCATAGAGTATGATGATAGAATTGCAAAAATGAGGAAAGCGGTGAGCGAGACGAATGTTGAGGTAAAAACCGAGCTCCTCAGGTGGATAGATTCTGACGAGGGTTTTGAGCCTATGTGGGTTACAAACCACACTGATCTGCAAAATCCCACCTCTCATTCCAGGCCAAATTTTGGTGGTCTATTATTCATTAGCGCATCAGGCCTACTCTTACGGATAATGTGATCACCTTGGAGAGAGCTGTACTACTAGCCAGACTTTTTGTTGGCTATGAGATTGATTGGGCCTGATTCATAGCCGAGCAAATCCACGAGTTGGCGATTCATACCCAGACCTCATTGCCTTTTCCCATCCTAATACACAAATTGTGTATTGAGGCAGGGGTGCATGTCTCCCTTAACTTGGACCCACATGTAGAGGCCGTGCATACTATGGATCCCGGCCTGATTATGGCTGATGACAACCCAGTGGCCCTACTGTGAGCAGCTTCTCCTCTTATTCCAGTTCCATTTTCTTTAGAGCCACAGACTCAGGAGTCGATTCCATCCACCACCAATTCCATTCCAGTTGCTTCAGAGCCACCTTGAGTTGTTGATAGTAAGGAGATGCCATCCTCGGACATACCTGCACCAGCACTTTTCACTACTCTGGTTGATTTCGCAGACTATCCTCTTATGCCTGCTTTTGCTTTTTAGGCTTTGGTGCGCAAGTTAGCGAAGACGGAGCTCTAGCTGAGTAGGTTGGTGAGCCAGCTCAAACCTTGGGTTCGTCAGACGGTCCAGGAGTCAGAGGAGAGGGCCAAGGCATACATTTATGAGATAGTAGATTAGAGAGTTAGAGTAGTGGAAGCCAGAGTAAATGCCTTTAAGGATAGGGTCCAAAAGAGACTCGAGGATGCATGGCCCGCTGACATGGTTACTGTGAAGGATGAGTTGGCCAGGTTCAAGGACGACCTGTTAAAGATGTTAGCGGCTTCGATAGAAGCCCCGGAAAAGGCACCGGTGAGTGATGATGTGTTTGACTTATTAAATGACCGCCTGCATGCCCACGGGAAGAGGTCCCTCGAGAGTGATGATGCAGCTGTGATCTCGAAGAGACATAGGACTTATGATGAGGTCGCATCACTAGAGGAGAAGATTAATGATGGGGTGATGCAGGAGTCTATGGTGGCTATACGTAGGGACGGGGAGCAGTAGATAACACAGGGAGCCGGGAGCTCAAGTACAACTGCAGCCAAACCACCGAGGAGGAGATTGGACCCTAGGACCCCCAAGACTAGATGGATGCCAATGTTTGAGCACCTTATGTTTGATACATTTGACCCTACTCCTTATCGTTACTATGGATACTTTGTTCTTATTCTAGAAAGTATTTTATGTTGGGTTTTGTATATCTTTAATTGTTTTACTTAGGATGTTTAATTTAAATTATCATGTGAATGATTGGTTTTAAACTTTTGTATGTATACACACACACACACACACACATACACACACACACACGTTACTTTGAGGACAAAGTATTTTGTTTTAGTGGGGTATGGGAAGTTATGGATTAGGGTTAAGTCTGATTACCCTTGAGTCCATAACTTCCCATATTTTTGATCCCAAGGTTTTCTTGCCATGTTTCTTTTTCCTTGTGGATGTTTTAGTTTCTGTTGAACCGGCATGTTTAGATAGTGTAGATAATTTGTAGACATATAGTGACTATTATCTTTTGGCATGTGCATAATCTTGATTGGCTTTATGAATGTTTTAAAAATTGGGTACCCTTAAAATTTTTGAGATTATTTGTTGCCAGTGCAATCTTGCATATGATTATTTGGCAATGTTTGTTCTGATAAAAAGAAGGCAAGTTGGAGCTTGAAGCATGACCTGCGAGTCCATGTTGATTTTGTATGCGATGCCATATGTGTGTGAGCCTATTCTATCATATTCTTACATTGCGTACTGAATCAGAACTTGCCTTGTTACTCTAAGAATAGACTGAAGATGTGGTTGATTAGGAAGGGATCTTAGGCTATTGTTCTTTTAAGTTAGCCCACTTTTGCCTAAATGGCCTACCAAATGTAGTAGTTAAACCTTTGTTCTAAATGTTTGAGCTTTATATGTACCTTTTCTTTCTTGACACCTAGCTAGTCTAGTTTTGTTTTATGAAATACCTTGATTTTGGCCCTGGTCTGTCCTAAAATATTTGAACCTTGATTGAGACAAAAAGGTTAAGTTGAGGGTGGCTACCAAAAGTGGCCATGGTTTACGGAATGGATATTGAGTATTTCACCTCAAATTAAAAGCCTAAGTTGAGCGTGGCCTTTGTTGTAGTAAAATAATGAAAATGAGGTGGCTAGTTGGGAAGGAAATAAAGAAGAAAATAATCATGTACCAGGTGAGAGAAAAAGAAAAGAAAAGCGCCTTGGATTGAAAAGAATAGCAAAATGAGTTAAAAAATAAGGCACAGCTGAAATGGAAAAAGAAAGCACCCAGAAGAGCTTGAAAAGGAAGAATAGGGAGAATATAATGAAAATGGTTGAGTTGTGGAGGTAAAAGTGTTGAAAAACGTAGTTCAAGGATAGCATTTATTCACAACTTGCCTAAAATGCCATACCAAAGCCCCATGAGCCTGAGTTTACAAGCCTATTAAGTCCTAAAGTGATCCTAGTTCAACTAGTCAATAGTTCGAAGTTTGAGTAGGGGCAAGTATATGGTGTTGGTAATCATGCATGAATTTCATTTGTGAGAGTGAGAATGCTCAGTCCTCGAACTTCGACTGCTTTTTTAGTGTAATATTGGGACTTCTTTCCTATGAGGGCATTTGCGTTTCATAGTTGACATATGACTTGTTCAGATACTGTGGATTGATGATACTCTTTCACTGTTCATAATTGGATTATCAGATGCATCATTGTGTTTTGGTTTGCTTGGAAGCTTTGCAATCAACTTTTGAAAATGAGAGTTGGGTACCTGAATTGGAGCTAATTGATGTATATTCCATTAGAGTAGTTGTTATGTGTTTCTTATTGTCTACTTAGATTGAGTCATCGCTTAAGGACAGGCAACAGTTCTAAGTTGAGGGTATTGATGTGCTGTCAAAATACAACACATTTGATGCCTGAAACAAGAGATTTTGCAAGTTCTTAATGCGACTTTTATGGTTTTTATATGTTTTTGTGTTGTTCTTGCAAAAAATACAAGTTGGCACGATTTTTGGAGAAAATTGAAGATTTTACTGAAGCATGGGACATACGAGCCACGCTACGAGTCGTAAGGTACGCTCGTAGCAAGAAACAATGAGAAAAATTAAGAATATACAAAGTGAAGGTCAGCCATACGAGGCCACCCTACGAGTTGTAGGTCTCATTACGACTCTTGCCACTCGTATAGGTGGGGATCGTATCAACAAACATTGACCCAAAAGTTTGGACCAAGAACTGCAGGCGTGGACTACGAGAAGAGCATACGAGTCGTAGCCGAAGAAATGAATCGTAACAGTGGGTCATAGCAGTCAAGTCCAAAATGCCAAGAGCTGACTACAAAACCCCGATTACAACTCGTAGGTCACCCTACGAGCCGTATCTGCGAGGCATATTTGCTGCCAACTGTATTTTCTATCTAATTTTTAGGATGTTTTTGTAAATAGTATAAATAGTTAATGTTAGGGTTTTAGCTGTAGACCTTTGAATACTTTTGAGATTCCATCAACTTTGAATATTCTCTCTTGAATATTTCTAGGGTTTATTGTAGATTTTATTTTTCAATTTGAAGACCCATTTGGGGGAATTGAAAATCACATTGTACTCATCTTCCATTAATCCAAGCTTGTGGTTTTCAACTCAAAGGTGTTTTTTTGTTCTTCATTGTTTTGGATAATCTCTCAACTATGTCTCTCATATTCATTGTTGTTGATTTTGCCTTAGCCATGAGTAGCTAAGCACCCACAACTTGGGGTTGTGTGAACCATGAGTAGTTGGCTTGAAATAACCGAAATTTTGTGCATTTTTTTGATGGATTTTTTGCATGTATTGTTTATTTCCTTTCGCTTTGATTGTTGTTTGGTGGTGGCAAACATCAAACCCCACCTATTATCACGATCCCGACCAAGGTAGTGACGAATAGGAAAAGGGAAGTAGATGACAAAATTTGATTGATATGTTCTCGTCTAGTCAACCAAACCTTACCAAGGGGAGGTTGACTGGGACAATGGGTAATGGTTAGTTGGCACACCATGGTTGCTGACCAAGCGCCATGGTAAAGTTTGATGTTCACCTTGAATTCCAAATTAGAGTTATGTTGTCTAAGGTAATTGAGTCAACGAATCATGGAGAACATAATTACCAAGTTGTCCCTCAATTTGATTGTCTTCTTGCATAAATAGTGTAATGTTTATTTTTGTTCTTAATTTTGAACCACGAAAATCTTTCCATTTTAGAGAATATAGTGATCAATGCTTGAAACGATTGATAGTGGATCTATATAGTCAAGCCCGTATTCCCTATGGATTCGACCCTAACCTTTAGTTAGGTTTATTGTTGATTGCGACCACTTTACTGTTGGAGCGTGAACATTATCCGGGTATCACCAAGTGAAAGTGAAGGAGTTTGACATTCCCAAGATGGCTTTTCGGACTAGGTATGGGCACTTTGAGTTTGTGGTTATGTCCTTTGGGTTGACTAATGCACAGGCTATATTTATGGATCTCATCAATAGGGTCTTTAAAACCTACCTTGACTTGTTTGTGGTGGTCTTTATTAATGATATCTTGATTTATTCTCATAGTAAGGAGGAGCATGTTACTCACTTGAGGGTGCTGTTGCAAATCTTGAGGAAGTGTATTAGTGGGGTGGTATGAAGAGGGACATTGCTAAGTTCATTTCCGGATGTCACAATTGCTAACAAGTGAAAGCCGAACATCAAAGGCCGGGCGGCCTAGCCCAAGATATAGAAATTCCTACTTGGAAGAGGGAAGAGATCAACGTGGATTTTATGGTTGGGTTGCCTAAGACTAGGAAACATTTTGACTCTATTTGGGTTGTTATGGATAGAATGACAAAGTCAGCTCACTTCTTATCGGTCAAAACCACTTACGGTGC
>JAPFFP010047958.1:0-10085 GCA_026153255.1 Solanum medicagineum
CATCCTATCAACCACAACCAAATGGAATCAAAACCTTTTCTAGTCTTAGGTAACCCAACCACAAAATCCATGTTAATCTCCTCCCACTTCCAAGTAGGAATCTCTATGTATTGGGTTAGGCCACCCAGCCTTTGGTGTCGGCCTTTACTTGTTGGCAACTATGACAACCAGATATAAATTTGGCAATGTCTTTCTTCATACCTCACTACCAAAATACATCCCTCAAATCCCTATACATCTTTGTAGAACCAGGGCGAATAGAATAGGAAGAATTATGAGCCTTATCTAGAATCTTCCTTCTCAAATCATCGACACAAGGCACACGCAACCTACCTTGGTACCTAAGGGCACCATCTCCCTCTTGGGAGAAAACCTCCACCTTGCCCTTTTTCACCAAGGCCTTCAATTCTAACAAGGAGGGATCAAGATATTGCTTTGCTTTCACCTCATCAACCAAGGAAGACTTTGAACCATCAACAACTACAATGCCACCATTATCAACCTCTCCAAACCTAACTTTGAATCTATCCAGACAATGGATCTCCGTAGCTACCTCTTTGCCCCCACCATCAACATGAGCTAGGCTACCCATAGACACCCTACTCAAAGCATCTGCCACAACATTAGCCTTACACGGGATGATAATTCACACTCATGTCATAATCCTTAAGAAGTTCTAACCACCTCCTTTACCTCAAGTTGAGATCTTTTTGAGTGAACACATATTGGAGGCTCTTATGATCAGTAAACACATCAACATGCACTCCATACAAATAATGACGCCATTTCCAAAGCAAAAACCACAGCAGCCAATTCAAGATCATAAGTACGATAATTCTTTGCATGCACTTTGAGTTGCCTAGAAGCATAGGCTATCACCTTACCCTTTTACATCAACACACAACCTAAACCAATACGGGAGGCATCACAATACACAAGAAATCCTTCCAACCCTTCCAGTAGAGACAAGATAAGAGTGGAGACAAGCTTATCCTTCAAGGTAGTAAACTCTTTTCACACTCATCGGTCCACACAAACTTGGCCTTCTTTTGAGTCAACTTAGTCATGGGGGAAGCAATAAACGACAATTTCACAAACCTCTGATAATAACCCGCTAAGGCCAATAAGCTCCTAATATTTGATGGGGTTAATGGTCTAGGACAATTACTAATACACATCCATCTTTTTAGGATCCACTATAATACCATCTCCCGGCACCACGTGACCTAGAAAGGCAACTTCTTTCAACAAAAATTCACACTTCTCATATTTAGTATACAATTTTTCTTTGCTAAATATTTGTAGCACAACCCTCAAATGAGCCACATGCTCCTCCTCATTTTGAGAATAGATCAAAATATTGTCAATGAAGACCACTACAAACAAATCAAGGTAGGACTTAAAGACCCTATTCATAACATCATGAAGATAGCCAGTGCATTGGTCAACCCAAAAGACATAACCACAAATTCATAATGCCCATAACTAGTCTGGAAGCCAATCTTAGCAATGTCACACTCCTTCACCTTCACTTGATGATACCCGGGCCGAAGATCAATCTTAGAGAAGTGGCTAGCTGCTTGAAATTGGTCAAACAAATCATCAATTCTTGGTAGGGGATACTTATTCTTGATGGTGACCCTATTAAGTTGCCAGTAGTCAATACACATTCTAAGAAACCACACCAGTGTACCCGAAGGTTATTGCCTAGGCCTAATAAAACCTTTCTCTAACAAGTCCCTCAATTGCTCCTTTAACTCTGTTAACTCCTCCAGGACCATACGGTAAGAGAGTATAGAAATGGGATGAGTATTGGGGAGGAATTCTATACTAAAGTCTATTTCCCTTTCGGGAGGAACACCGAGAAGGTCATTTGGAAAGATATCAAGGAACTCATTTACCATTGGAACCAACTTTATGGGAAGTACTTTGGACTCCACATCCCTAACCCTCACAAGATGATAGAGACACCCCTAGAGATCAACTTACAGGCTTTAATGCAAGAGATAAACCTACCCTTGACCACCACATTATGACTCTCCCACTCAAGAATAGGTTCATTTGGGAATTGGAATTTGACCCTATGGGTTCTATAATCAATGGAGGCATAGTATGCATGCAACCAATCCATCCCAAGAATGACATCAAAATCAACCATATCCAACTCAATAAGATCACAAGGCAATATTTTATGCAAGATGCAAATGGGATAATTTCTATAGACCTTTCTAGCAACAATAGATGTAACAATAGGAGTAGACACCTCATACAATTCACACAACAATTCGGGATCAATATGAAACTTTTTGGCAATAAGAGGGGTAACAATAGAAAGAGGGGCACATGGGTCAAATGCATACACATCAAAATCAAAGACTTTAACATATCGGTGATGATATTGGGCACCTCATCAACCCCTTGAATCCCATGGAAAACATAAATTCAATTATGCCTTAGGGTACCACCTTGTTGATCTCCTCTACCCAAAGGAACCATATTAGCACCTTGTGAACAAACCTCCTTACCATTGTTGCGCTTACAAGGACAATCAATCTTTTGTAAACCACTTCCCCGCATCCATAACATGCATTTGTGTCCTTCAAACATGGGCCCCCATGACCTCTAAAACATTTTGAGAACACATTGTTAGGAACCTAACAACAACACCTTAGGCCCTTGGAAAGTCATTGGTATACCCCCTATTAGAAGCATGAGAAGACAATTGGCCTTGATGGAACCGGCCACCTTTTCGACCTTGGAATTTTCCCTCAAAACGAGCCCTCTTGGCCTCATTATTCCTCTTCCTCAACTTTTCCTCCTGCATTTGTTGGGCATAGGTCATCAAAAGGGACAAATCCATGTCGCTAATGAACATAACAAACCAACATTCCTCACTCACCAAATCGGAAACACCCATCACAAATTTATTCATTTTAGACCTTGAGTCGGCAACCAAGTGTGGAGCATATTTTAAGAGTTGGTTGACCTTGAGGGCATACTCCCTCACACTCATAGATCCTTGCTTAAAATTAATGAACTCCACCAATTTGGCCTCCTTAAGCTCAAGAAGGAAGAACCGTTTGAGGAAATCCACCTAAGACTCCTCCCATAGAACCACATTATTGATTCCCTTCTCCCTCTTCCATTGATTAAACCATATTTGGGCCACTCTTTTGAGTTGGTAGGCCACCAACTCCGCTTTCTCATCCAATCTAACACCCATGATAGCCAATACCTTGTAGACCTCATCAATGAATACTTGAAGGTCCTCATCTACCATAGACCCATAGAATTCCGGTGGGTTCATCCTCATGAAGTCTCTCACCTGAGATGTCGGAGTATGAGCATGAAGGGATTGGGCCCCTTGATAGGATTGATTAGCCACAACTTGTGCAAGCTAGGTGAGAGCATCCCAGAACTCTCCATGAGTCGGTTGCTCCTTGGGTGTGCAGGCTCTTCTTCCTCTTCTATTAGGCATAATCTAGCATAGCAAAGAATAATTATTGGAGGGGGCACACCTTGCCTTAACTTCTATAGCACGAGATAGAGCAAGATGAAGGGAAACATTTCCTAAAACGTCTCATGGCCTCCTACTCATAGTTGTGGTGCACAACACAATCACGAATAAGACTCTAATTGACACAGTATCTTGGGGAGGACTATTAACAACCTAGTGCTCTGATACACCAAGTTTTTCATGACCCAAGCCTAGGTCCTAGACGTGACATGGCGAATGGGGAACCCGAAAGGACCCCAATTAAGCCTCTTAGCATATCATTACACATCATTGGTCATGAAAGCAATCAAACAAAATAATTAGATTAGAAATAAGGGCAAAAGGGGCTAAACAGAAGCTTTCATAACATAAACATCAAAACAAGAGAGTCAAGTCTCAATACATAACATGTCCAACAACGCCTCTAAAACATAGAAAGAACAAGGGCCAAGACACAATCGGGCTAACCCGCATAGTTAATATATACACAAAAGAAGGATAGTTTTAGTACATAGCATGAGATCATAGACATTGTCCTGGAATAGAGGACTCACCAACAAGCTTGAGAGAAATCGTACTAGCCACGTGGAGGAAGATTCTCAAGTGGGGCTCCAGTTCCTACATAGTGAAATCATGTAGGCATAGAGTATACATTAGTACATTTGAATGTACTAAGTATGTAGGATGCAATGCAACAAGAGATAAACAACATAATCGAAATGGATAACATAGGTAACGAATAAGCTTGTAGCAATATGGCTTACATAATCAATACATACACAAAATAAAGATAGTTTTAGTACATAGCATAAGATCATAGATATTTTCCTCGGAATAGAGGACTCACCAACAAGCTTAAGAGAAATCGTACTAGCCAAGTGGAGGAAGTTGCTCAAGTGGAGCTCTAGTTGCTACATTGTAAAATCATGTAGGCATAGAGTATGCATTAGTACGTTTGAATGTACTAAGTATGTAGGATGCAATGCAACAAGAGATAAGCAATATAATCAAAATGCATAATATAGGCAATAAATAAGCTTGTAGTAATATGGCATACATGGAAGATGCTTGAAGTAAATCATGCTTACATAGAACATAATACATGTGCAAGAAGAGAACATCATTATAGAATTCATAGTCTATTGAGGTACCAACCCTTCAATTGGTTGGTGGATCGTCTCACCCTACCACTCATGGTGATTGAGGCACCAACCCCTTAACCCAATTATCAAGGTACAAACCCCTCGATTGGTTGGTGGATCATCTCACCCTACTACCCATGGTGATTGAGGTACCAAGCCTTCAACCCAGTTATCGAGGTACAAACCCCTCGACATAGTTATCAAGGTACAAACCCCTCGACATAGTTACCCAAGCTCATAATCCCCCGAGTAGGGCATGGTTAATTCCCAACATGATATAGGATAATATCATATACATACATTCCTTTCATCATCATAAAGTCATTCAACTCATAAGACATGCATTGGACCTTCAATTCCTCAAGAAATTATAACTGGACATTTTATTAAACACTTGGTAGGTGTGTATTGCAAGTGTAAAACCATGCAATTCAAGTGTGAAATCATGCAAGAAAATTGAACGTAAAACCACCCACAAACACTTGGTAATACCATATCAAAATATACATGAAAACCCTTCATCAATTCTCAAGATAGATTAAAGATTCATAGCTCAAAACATGCTAAAACAGTCACAATTTCATGAAACCCCAACATAGTTCATAGTCTAATTCATAATAAGTAAGACCCATAAGTAAATCAACTTGAAATCATGCATTTTAGGTAAAAGGGAGCTTGGGAACCATTGGTGAAAGAACCCAATGGCTAAAACCCACATACCTTGACATTGAAGAATTATTGAAGAAGATTAGAAATGGAAACTTGAAGCTTGGGTGAAATACATAAGATCAGGATGAGCTTTGGGACTTTGAATTTGGGATAAAATATTTGTCTAAGTGTTTGAAAGAGTATTGGGAAATGTTTTTTATGATATGGTGTAGAAATACTACTAATTTTAGGTGATTTTACGTGTAGCAAGACTTAGGCCCAAGACCAAAAAGTCTTAGACTGCATAAGTAAAGCCATCAACAAAATACACATATGAACGCCCTAGCCGCGTCGCACCAGGGGCGCAGAGCTCACTGGAATTTTTTTTCGGAAAAATAAAATTGCAATTTGTTTGCTCTACAATCGGGGTTACACCCATTTTCTACTCAATTTGACCCCTTGATCATGAATATGAAGTCAGATTTTCGATATCATGCATGAATTTTGAGATATATAGAAATTATGTTTTCGGGCACTTTCAAGGCATATTTTTGGGCATACTTTGGGGTCGTTTCATTACTTTACAAGTTGTAGATCATGTTTCGTGCCCCAAGGATCAGAGAAGGAGGACTTTTTGAATATTCATCAGACGAATCCCCTCTAATGCATACATGTATTAATTAACTCTCTTCGTTTTGCATGTTTTCTGGCGGTGGCCAATATTAGAACCTGCCTAGTGTTACTGACTGGACCAAGGTAGTAATGAATAAGAACAGAGATTAATTAAAAGAAATCAATTGATGTGTTCTCATCTAATCAATCGAACTGAGCCAAGGGGAGGTTGTACTGGGACTAATAGACAAGGGTTAGTAATGCACACTACGGAGATGGGCCAAGTCACATAGTGAAATTTTCCTCTCTCCTGGACCAAAGGATTTGGTGAACTTAACTTACCGTCCTGAATGCTACACACTAGAAAAAAACTAGGTTATCCGATGATACTAAGTTAGGGAATCATCCCTAGTTCCTCTGCATATTGGTTAAACTATTGTGTTAGTTTGGTTTACTTTTCTACTTGTCATTGTAAAACCCCTTTGGGGAGATAAGTTGGTTAAGCACTCAAATTGCATTAATTGAATTCTCGAAATTTTATGTATTGCATGAGGGTTCTACCCTAACCTTGGTTTGGTTCTATTTCCTAACAACAACCGCTTTATCCTCAAAAAGTAGGTGTAACTTAGGAGACATTGAGATTTTGGTCCTGTTGTTGGGTAATACGGCTAGACTTGGTTACTTCAATATGATTTGGGTATTCATCGTTATTTCCCACATTTTACATTTTTGTTGTTTTTGTTCTTTTTTAAGGTATAAGTGTAGTGTATGGCCAACACACGAAGTCGAGGCAGACCCTTGACTCTGTTTGACCTAGAGATCCATAAAACGTTGAGAAGAATGGCCCAAGGTAACGCCAACAATATGGCTAATGCATCTCCGAACAGGAACGAGAATGAAAATGTTGATCATAAGAACCTACCTCCTCTTGAGGATATTGCTCCATAGCCATAAGATTTCAATGCTAATGCTTATCAGTGGAATTAATACAGGCTGAATCCTATGGGTATAGAGGTGACTGGAGCTATTGTGTTGCCACCATTACTGGCTGACACAAAGTTCATGGTTTCGAGTGGGTTGCTTCAGATGATATAGAACAGTATGTTGTTTGCGAGCTTACCATTGGAGGATCCTTATAGCCATTACACAACATTGCATTTGTCAGCAAGAGTGTGATGGGAACATAAAATCTGTCTATGGATGTTGTGGGACTTTATGTCTTCTCATTATCTTTTACAAGTAATGCAGCACTATGGCTATCTGAGCTCCTACAGAGTTTGATCACTAGTTAGGTTGAATTGCAAAAGGCATTTTTGGAGAGGTACTTCCCGAGATCGAAGAAGCTCAAGTTGAAAGATCAGATCAACAACTTTGAGCAACTCCCTAGTGATTCGATCAGTACTACATGGGAGTGGTTCACTAAATGCTTGAGAAGTGTCTAGACCACATTGCCTTGGTGGAGATCTTCTACAATTCCCTTGATGAAAATTGTCAGGCTTGTGCCGATACAATTATAGGGGACATTTTCTTAGATCAGCCATTTGCAAGGATTGCTAGAGTTAAAGACCCTTCCAGCACATCTGAGATACACATTTGTGGGTGCCAACAACACCTTGCTAGTTATAGTTGTTGTGGGCCTGAATGATGAGCAGGTTTAGTACCCTTGTCATGGTGCTTAAATAGTTTAGAAGGGCCATTGGGTGGACGATTGCAGATATGATTGGTATCCCTCCCGGGATATGTCCACACAAAATCCAGTTGGTCAAGGACTACAAGTCCACTATTGAGCACCAAAGCAGTCTCAACCCCCCTATACAAGAGGTCATGCACAAAGAAATCATCAAGTGGTTGGATGTAGGAGTGATCTATCCGATTGTCGAAAGTGAATGGGTGAGCCTAGTTCAGTATGTTCCAAAGAAAGGTGGCATCACAGTGGTACCAAATGCCAACAACGAGTTGATTCCTATGCCACAAGTCACTAGCACTACAAGAAAATAGGTCCTTATGAGGGGAAATTCAGTTGCTAAAAGTATAAATCATATCATTATTAGTCAATAACAATCGGTGAAAATCTCGTCACCGGTCATTAAAAGCTCCGCCACTAAAAGTTAACGACCGGATTAAAAATCATTAACAATGAAAAAAATCTGGTTGTTATACGTCTTTTCATCAACTAGATTTTCCTTCACTAATTGATATTCTAGTTAATAAAAAAAGGCAAGCCCGGTGCACTTCCGGGGAAGGGCCCGACCACAAGGGTCTATTGTACGTAGTCTTACCTTGTTTTTCTGCCAGATGATGTTACCAAGGTTTGAACCCATCACCTTCTGGTCACATGATAACAACTTTACCAATTACTCCAAGGTTTCCTTCAGTTTAGTTATTAAAACCTTAATTATAACTACAAATCAAATTAGCAAAAGTGCATATACACACACACACACATACAAATGCGTGCACGTATGAAAACATACAAATTATTTATATTCGTATAATAAAATTTCATACTTAACTATAAAGAATGATATTGCATAATGTTACAAAAATATAGACATATAAATGTCAAATATTATATTTTTAACTCTTAGTAAAAGAAGAACTAGAATATCTTTAAATAATTTCTGAAATATGAAATGCATTCTTCCTGTGCGTCAAATTTATCCATTGCTTATACTTCTTTACACTTTCTTTGAGGATGAGTTCTTCAAAGTGCATGAATAGTCAAAAGACAAGTATAAAAACTTCATGTAAGGTTATTTATAATACTCCTAATAACTATTATATTCTTTTTCTCTTTTTCGAAAAATCAAAGATTAGCCACAATGAAATATAAAATATATTTTTGTTCTAACAACCAAATAAAAATAAAGTTGGGTCTCCCAGTTCTAAATATAATGTTGTTTGTTTTGTATTTCGGACCTTAAGTTATTGACTTTGTGCGCATTGCTTCATGGATAAAATCCCCAACTTCTTTTAGTTTCACTTTTTATACTAATGGTATTCACCTAATATAAATAATTCAATATCATTAAAATTATTATGAGATACAAATCAATTAGATTATCTTAAATTATAAAAAAAAGTCAGGATTTCTTAATTAATTAGTAGTTGATTATAAGTCATGTAAAGTTTTTAAAAAATTTTATTTGTAAAATTTTACTTTATACTTTTCTAACTCAAATGAATGATTTTTCTTTGTCTACACTTGTTAGTTTCACATCCACTAATAAAGAAAGAAAAGGTTGACACATATATATTTTTTTATTAGAAGAAACATTATTACTGAATACTGATTATTAAGTTTTTTGATCGAGGTAATTTGCAAGTGGTGAAATATCTATCCTCTTGAGAAAATTAGTTACTACCAAAATATATATAACTTTTCTGCCTTAAATTAATTTCATAACCTCATAATTATATGTTTAATATTATTAATTCTATTTTTAATTTTTTGTTTCATTACAAATTTTTGTTTTGACCTACTTCATCTTGCATCTTTAAAAAGGTGAAGTAAAGATGAATAAATTGTCTCTCGAAATAAAAGCATATATAGAAACTATGTCAAGAAAATATTTAAGTTAAGAAAAATTGTGAGATAAAGATTGTAACTAAATGTTATTATAATAATTTAAAATTTGATATAATTGACTATAATAAAATGATGGATAGAGTTATTTAAAAATAATACATTAATATTTTTTCTTCTTTATCAAACTTTTTTTATGAAATAAGAAAAATTAAAAAAGATGGATCGAAGGATTCTTATCATATGATGGAATGATTAACAAAATGCCAATTGTTATACTTATAACATGATTTAGCTGATCTCTTTGCACTCATATTAATAAATATATTTTTACACTAACTAATATATTTTAATGGCGGGATGTTATTCTTTTCAACGATCAAATTTATCCCCTCGTGAACATTGGATTAAAATTTATTTTTAGTGACTGAAAATAATTTGTCACTATAAGTGTATTTATAACGACCGAAAAAAATTGGATCACTATAAGTATATTTATAACGACCAAAAAAATTGATCACTATAAGTATATTTATAATGATCGAAAAAAATTTAGTCACTATAAATGTATTTATAACGATCGAAAAAAAAAATTTGATCACTATAACTGTATTATAATGACCAGATTCATTTTCTTTGTTAAAAAGTGGTCGTTAAAAGT
>JAPFFP010047959.1:0-10085 GCA_026153255.1 Solanum medicagineum
TGAGTTTCCTTGCAGGTGGGTTAGTCACTAAAACAAAGGAAACTCTGCCGGATTTTCTGTAGAATTATTAATGTAAACATGTGTGTTTGTATCGATAATAGTGCCTAGTCAGCACTAGTCACGGCCCGGGGTTGGGTCGTGACATAGCAGGACCCTTTAGATAATAGGATCAGGACCCTCTTGGATAATGAGACTTAGTGTAACAGGACTCTCCTGGATAATGGGATCAGGACCCTCCTGAAAAATGGGATTTAGTGTAGCAGGACCCTTCTGGATAATGAGACTTAGTGTACCAGGACCCTCCTGGATAATGAGATCAGGACCCTCCTAGATAATGGGATTTAGTGTAGAAGGACCCTTCTGGATAATGGGATCAGGACCCTCCTAGATAATGGGACTTTGATTAGCAGGATCCTCCAAGATAATGGGATTAGGACCCTCCTGGATAATGGGACTTAGTGTAGCAGGACCCTCTTGGATAATGGGACTTAGCGTAGCAAGACCGTCCTAGATAATGAGATTTAGACTAGCAGGACCCTCTCCTAGATAATGAGATTTAGGCTAGTAGGATCCTCTTGGATGATGCCTAAAAGGAACCAATTTAAGTGAATCTTCGCAATAAATGGAGTTAATTAAACAAGTCACAAGTATATGAAAAATTCATTGCAACGAAGGTCAATTCATCCAAAATCTTGATGCAAAGCTAAGCATTCTCCTTCATTCATTCTCATAAAATTTCCTTTGCTATAAACTGGGGCAAAAACTTTTATGCTATTACTTTTGTGTGTTTTTATTTCAGGAATCTAGTTGCAGAACAAGGTCAATTCCCATGTCAAGCTCAAGATTATGTCTATAAAGCATAGCATCGTCAACTTTGAAGCTAATTTCCAATCCAAGTAGTAAGAGCTAGCCTTGAAGACAAGGATAGTTTTCAACATCGAGTAGCACAAGCCTATTTGGGGAACAAGTTAACTTTCAAGTTCACATGAGATGACATCTCACCATTTGAGAAGACATGAAAGCCCCAGATGATTCAAGGGAAGCTATATAGATAGGATCTTGTCCTTGCTTTTCTTTTAGTTTTTGTTTTTCGTTTGTATGTAAAAATAGGAGTTGTAAACTGGAACCTCGATAGACCTCACCTTACTTCCAACTCACCATTTCACCTTCTTGAACTACACGTGACTTGATTCCCTTATGACCCGGGATATGTAGGTTGTCCAAAGCCAAGACTCGGTTGCATCGTTTTTCTCTCAAGTAAGAGTGCGGTCAAAACTTGTCAAGTGGTCTACTTCTTTGTCTGCAAACACTTCGTGTTTTTAGTCAAAGAGGGACAAACTATAGACAAATAATTTTTGACCGAGCCTATGATTTTAATACCCTTTTATTATTATTTTATATATTTAGAGCTAAATTAATTTTTTTAAAATTTTATTTTATTTATTTTTTATCCTATATTAGTTTGTTTGTTTAAAATATTTGAAAATCACAAAAAATAGAGTCACATTTGTAGATAAGTTTGTTTTATTTATTTATCTATTTATTTTAAAAAATTGAAAATATATGTTTTTTTTAAGTGGAGGTTTTAATAAATGAACTAGAATTTTTCAAGTTATAATCTTAGATTAGTTATTTAACTCTTCCTATATTATGTTAATTAAAGAATGTTTTTCATCCTTACATAATTTTAGTTTATTTTAATATATAATAATAATAATAATAATAATAATAATAATATTAATAAATAACTAAACAAAATGAAAAACAGAAATAAAAAGAAAAAGAAAAAAATTCACACACACACGACACCCCACTTCCCCCCATCCCCAATCTGCACTACACAACATTATACACCCTCACATACAATCATACATACCCACAAAAGACAAAACCCACGACATAAAAAACAATTTCCTCCCCATAAACATTTTTTCCCTCAATAAACTCTCCTCACAATTAGACATATATTCGTATATACACAACATTTCACACAACACACGTGACACAAACACACACACACCAAAAAAACAAACAAAAGGCAGCAACCAAACCAAAATATCATGCACACGGAAACACACCCAAAAAAATTATATGCAACATAAAAAAAGAGAGTTGAGTTTGAGGTTTGTCTTCATAGTTCGAGTTCATGGTTCCTATTGTACTCTACTCTTTGTAATTATTCTTCACAAGAGGTAACACTTACCTTTCTTGTCCAATTTAATATGATTACACTACATTAAAATTGTCAAATTTTATACGGGTTTGACCCCATTGATATTCTCTGACATTGTAATATGAATTATATTCAAATCTTTCATATCAACTTTCATTTAGATATTTTCTATTGTTAAATTTGGTGCAAAATTATTATAATTAAATTTGTTTCATGTTTAACTAAATTTATTGTCTAAGTTTCTATTCTTATTTTCACATTTCAATTTTTATGATAACATGTGAATGATGAATATAATTGACGGTTCTTACAAATATGTTTTTTATGACTTCGATATTTATTAATGCTTATAGAATTCGAATGCAAGTTATTGTTCGCCAAACCGCACAATAAAAGGAGAAAAAGTTAGTCGTGGGTTAACTCAAGATCTTATTGCGAATAAAAAAATCGAAAAATTAGAAAGGATAAGCTCAAATTTACAAGAGATGAATAGATGTCCTTGTTGTTAGACGAGCATAGGTTTCATTTTCTAAAAATATAAATTTATCAAAAAATATTTTAGTAATAATAATAATAGAAAATTTTTTTCTCCATAAAGAATGTGGTTGCATACTAATTTTTCCCTCAAGGATGCGGTGACGCACCACAACCAAATGAGTTTGACAATCAACTTTTTTAAATCCAGATTAAAATTTGGTCACAGAGAATTCTTAAGATGTACAGAAGGCAATCATGCCTCTAATGTCTAGATGAAAAATGCGGTGACGTATCTAAGTTGAGACTCATAAAATCAATAATTTTATATAAAAATGAGCAAATTAAGGTTCATAGACACAACTTATCCTAAAAAATAATTAAGACAAGTATAGGTTGATAAAAGTGACCGTGCTAGAACCACGGGACTCGAGGGTTGCCTAACACCTTCCCCTAGGTCAACAGAATTCCTTACTCGATCTTTGTATTCGCAGACCAACTTTAAAAGAGTCAACTTCCTTTTGATTAGGGATCTAAATAAGGTGACTTGGAACACCAAAACTCAATTCTAAGTGGCGACTCTGAATAAATAAAAAATAATCTCTTTTCAATAACCTTACCTTAAGTGGAAAACCTCTCTTTTACAAAAATCGTGCGGCAGGAAAAAATAGGGTATGACAGACGTTAGTACGTAGAATATACGAGTATGTAGAATGGTAGAAAGAAACATGTAAAGGAAGAATAACATCAACTAAAATATCTCAACTCAAGAAATAGGAAACTCAATCATCATGTCAAGAGTCTAAAGTAAGAATACAGTTTGGACAATGACTACTCATCTATCATCTACGTCTCATCATCTACTCAGAGTACTATCATGACATATTTGGGAGTTTCTCTAATCAACAACCATCACCTATGGGCCGATGATGATACAATGAAGTGATGTCGTTGCACATCCATCCTATACCTTGCTGAGGGTATAAGACATCCCATAAATGGCTCCAAAATCACTAACATCAAGTCCTCATTTTGGGACAATAGGAAACATTCAATTTTACGGTTCAATCATCTCCTATGCCAGCCATGTAATTATTAAGTTTCAGTTGAACTTACTCTTACTCAATTCGGTGATCAATACTCCTCCCAAGACTCAACATGCTCATAAGACATCAACCTTATGGCTAACTTAGTCCCATTGGACATTCATCAACTCAACTCATCATAGCAACTATCAACCCCTTGGTTACATCATTTTAAGGTTCAATTCTTACATTTTAAGGTTCAGTTCTTGACTTATAAGGACTCAATCATACATTGTTCTAACTCATGGTATTAAGGAGAACAAATGGAAAACTAAAGCATTTAGGGGTTCCATATACTCTTTAGGCTCAAATTATGCTCAAACATGCTCATGTAAGTAAAACATGTGAAAATAATAAGAAATCATGCTAGGGTTCATGTAGTATGGAAAAATAGTCTAATTGAATTAATTCATAAAAATGGTAATTCATGCAAAATTTTATATATATATATGTTAGATTTTACGAAATACCTTCAAGAACCATTCATGGGAGACTCAATTTACTCACATCACCATCAATCCAGGTTATAGGGCACATGAAAAAACAGTCCATGTTTTGGTTAGCTTTAAATACCTGAAAGTTTTGAAACTTGAAGTATCTTGGAAGAATCCTCAAGTTTGTCTTCAAACTCTAGCCCATGAAAATGGCAGAAGTATTTGTCAATCCAAAGGATATTACTAGAAACTTAAAGTGACCATATCAGGTTCAAAAAGCCTTCTTCCGAATTTCACATTCTCTCACTTTCAACAGGTGATAGCCTGACCTGAGGTCTCTCTTGGAAAAAATAGTGACACCCTAAAGTTGGTAGAACATGTAGTCTATCCTTGGAAAAGGATATTTACTTTTAATGGTCACCTTATTCAATTAGCGATAATCTATACACATCCTGAGGGAACCGTCTTTCTTTCAAACAAATAGGATAGGAGTGCCCCATGGTGAGACATTTGGCCTAATAAATCCCTTATCCAAGAGGTCTTTCAACTACTCTTTCAGTGGTGTCAACTCTGCGGGAGCCATTCTATCTAGTGGAATAGAGATAGGATGGGTATCGGGGAGAACATCAATCCAAAGTCAATCTCCCTATCATGAGGAACTCCAGGTAAATCATCAGGAAAGACATTAGGAAACTCATTGACAACCGGAACTGAATTCAAAAATGGAGACTCTACATCATCAGCCTTAACTCGCATAAGGTGATAGATACATCCTTTTGAGATTAGCTTTCTGGCCTTAACGTAGGAAATGAACTTACCCTTAGGCACAATGGAATCACCCTTCCACTCTATGACAGGCTCATTTGGAAACTGAAATTTGACAGTTCTAGTTCTACAATCAACAGAGGCATAACAAATGTGTAGCCAATTCATGCCAAGAATCACATCAAAGTCGACCATCTCTAACTCAAGTAAGTCTACTAAAGTATCTTTATGATAGATAGACACCGTGCAATCTCTATATATCCTTTCAGCTAGAATGGATTCACCAGTAGGAGTAGAAACATTGAAGGGCTCAAGAAGACATTCAGGAAAGATCTCAAACTTACTAGCCACATATGGAGTTATAAATGATAATGTGGCATCTGGGTCAAGCAAAGCATATACATCTTATGAAAAGACTTGAAACATACCTATGACAACATCTGGTGCAACTTCCTGATCTTGTCGATTTCCCATCGCATACAGATGGTTTGTACCCCCACCCGTATTAGTTGTAGCACCTCTTTGTGGTACTGCTAAAGACTGAGCTTTATTACCTCCATCACCCCTGCTCCTTATTGGGCACTCATTCTGGAAGTGACCAGTCTGTCGCACCTATAGCAAGCATTTGTGCCCTCATGACACTCATATAGATGGAGTTTACCACACTTGTCACATGGTGGTTTTCCCCTCGACCCTGGAGACACACTAACTTGGGATTGAGAACCCTGAGCTCTGAAATTCTAATAGCCCTGAGACTTCTGATCATTCCTGTTACTCGGAGCTGGTGCACTTGCTGAAGATGGTGCATAGTTGGAAGACCTCTTCTAAAAATAGGACCTATCCCCGTTACCTTGCTTATGTTAAATAGGCTCATGCCCCGCTGACTTAGCCTTTTTGCTCAACTGCTCCTCCCTATCCCTCTTCTTTTCCTCCTCAAGTTATTGTACATAGACCATAAATCTAGGGATTTCCATGTTCGAAATCAGCAATGTCGCTTTGCACTCCTTTTTCACATGTTTTCCCAAGTCGGATATGGACTTTCTTATCTTAGACCTCATATCGGGGAATATCTCTGGACCATACCTGAATAGCTGTATGAATTTGAGGCTATATTCTTTGACAATCAGCCCTTCCTGCTTAAAGTTAACAAAATCCTCCACCTTCGCTTCCCTCAACTCTCGTGGAAAGAAGTGATCAAGAAAGGCACCCTCAAAGTCATCCCAAATGGCAGGCTCAACATCCTCACCTCGACTTTCTTCTTTTCCTCCTCAAGTTATTGAGCATAGACCATAAATCTAGGTATTTCCATATCCAAAATTAGCAATGTCGCTTTGCACTCCTTTTTCACATATTTTCCCAAGTCGGATATGGACTTTCTCATCTTAGACCTCATATCGGGGAATATCTCTGGAGCATACCTGAATAGTTTTATGAATTTGAGGCTATATTCTTTGACAATTAGCCCTTCCTGCTTAAAGTTAACAAAATCCTCCACCTTTGCTTCCCTCAACTCTCGTGGAAAGAAGTGATCAAGAAAGGCACCCTCAAAGTCATCCCAAATGGCAGCCTCAACATCCTCACCTCGACTTTCTTCCCATTGAGTGAGCATGATGATAGCTCCTCTGAAGTCAGCCTCTGTAGTAGGAGTAAGCATAGTAGTAGGTGGATGGGGAGTTCCAGTGACTCCATCATGTCGACCTCTACCCCCTGTCTCCATTTAAGGAGGCACTTCTAAAGTGGGATTCTCAGCATTGCTGGCTGAAGCATTTCTTTGGGTCACATTATGTTTTGGAGGCATGATCTACAACCACGTAACACATGAGTTAGAAAAGAGCTTTGTAGAGTCTTTAACTCTATTGTACGAACTTAGAATATAAGCATAACAATTCCTAATGTCCTATAGCCTCTTGCTTATGAAGTGTGGTGCACGACACACCCATAAACAAGACTCTACTAGACACGACTTCATAGACTCCCTTGGACACTTGAACTCTGTGATCTGATACCAAGTTTTTCACGCCCCGGGAGGGTACCCTCGGCGTGACCGGCATTCAGAGACTATCGCTAGTCCCCAAGTGTACCACTCGGCCTCATCACATTTGTTCAATCACATTCTAGTATTGGAAGACAATTATTAATTGAGAATACTCAATGAGAAGCAATGACAATTGATAATAAAAGGGCCAAAGGATAAACAAGCTATCCATCAATTGAATAAGACTAATGTGAAAGCAACTAGTCAATAATAGCATCCAATCACACCAACCATCTATCCTATGAAGCCTCTAAAATATCTGAATAAATGGTGTCAGTGACAAACCCATGAGAACCTCTAAGTGGAATAACATATGTCTAAAGTCAAAGCTAGAATAGAAACATAATGTCCTTCGAGAGTAAGGGAGGCTCACCAATCAACTGAAAGCAAATAGGTCCTTAACGGGGCGTCTGCTAGTCCCTGTCTCTGCATCATGAAAAGATGCAGGCCCAAATGGACGTTAGTACGTGGAATGTACGAGTATGTAAAATCACAGAAAGGAACACACAAAGGAAAAATACCATCAACTCAAATAGGTCAACTCAAGAAATAGAAAAATCAATCATCATGTCAAGAGTCTAAAGTAAGAATGCAGTTTGGACAATGACAACTCATCTATCATCTACGTCGCATCATCCACTCAGAGTGTTAGACCTATTTGGGAGTTTCTTTAATTAACAACTATCACCTATGAGCTGGTGATGATTCAACGTAGCAATGTCATTGCCATATCCATCCTATACCTGCCGAGGGTATAGGACATCCCATCAATGGATCCAAAATCAGTAATATCAAGTGGTCATTTTGGGACAATAGGAAACATCTGATTTTATGGTTGAATCCTCTCCTATGATGGCCACATAGTTATTGAGTACGAGTTAGACTTACTCTTACTTAATTCGATGCTTAATACTCCTCCCAAGACTCAATATGCTCATAAGACATCAACCTTATGGTTAACTCATTCATCTAGTCTCATTGGACATTCATCAACTGAACTCATCACATCAACTATCAAACCCTTGGTTACATCATTTTAAGGTTTAGTTCTTGACTCATAAGGACTCAATCATACATTGTTCTAACTCATGGCATTTAGGAGAACAAATAGAGAATTAAAGAATTTAGGGATTCTATATACTCTTTAGGCTCAAATTATGCTCATGCATGCTCATGTAAGTAAGACATGAGAAAATAATAAGAAATATTCTAGGGTTCATGTAGTATGGCAAAATAGTCTAATTCAAGCATTTAATTCATAAAAATGGTAATTCATGCAAACTTATATAGATATGCGTTAGATGTTATGAAAAACCTTCAAGAACCATTTATGGGAGACTCAATTTATTCACATCACCATCAATCTGGGTTATTGGGAATATGGAAGAATAGATCCATGTTTTGGTTAGCCTTACATACCTGAATGTTTTGAACCTTGAACTATCTTGGAAGGATTTTCAAGTTTGTCTTCAAACCCTAACCCTTTTTCTCTCTTGAAACCTTGCTTCTACATTTGTGACAATGATTTAGCATAAAAAGATTAATCTTACATGTTTAGGGCTTTAATTAGGTGTAAAAACGTCAATCTTAGGATTTGAAAAGGTCAAAAAAGACCAAATAACCTTTCTTAAAAAGCTATCAAAACCCGTCTACGGGCCCATTTACCGCCCGTAGAAAGTTCCACGGCCCATAGGGACCCTTTCGTAAAGTTTGAGCCCAATTTTAGGGTCTTTGGTTCACCTTTACGAGCCCATTTTATGACCCGTAAAAGGTTCTACGACCCCTAGATGGGTTCATAAAGTTTGGGGCCAAAAATTGAAGTTTCAGGACCTTTTCTCACGAGCTAGCAGTCGGGTCGTACTTCAATTTATGGCTCGTAAAGAGGTTTCGTAATATCATTATGCTCTGGCATTCCTTAGTAAAATGACCATAACTTTTGACTCCTAACTCCAAATGAGGTGAAACTAGTTGCTTTAGAAGCTAATTCAAAGGGCTTTCATTGGATAGGTCATGTGCCACCTAATTCTTTGTGTGCTAAGAGTTATGATCATTTAAAGTTGATCCTTACATAATGCAACACTAGAAACTAAATTTACAGTAAAGTTTTGAAGTCAACTAAGTACTAGAGGTCCTTTATAACCCTAATACACTTCCCATATATAAGAATGAGGCTTGACACACTACATGTGAGGATAGAGTTATGGGGTGCCACAGTTATCATCAATATAACCTTATATTTGGTGAAGTATTTGATAAATCCAGGGGTACAAATCAAAGCATTCCAAGTTTTTGAAACAAACTTAATCGCATGAGATATTTTCACTTGAAGCTTTAAGAAAATATCAATAATAACTTCCTCTGGCAAATCCAAAGGGTTTGTGGGGTTACTCTGATTTAGATGTTGATGGGAGGATTCATGAGATAAGTTTAAAACCTCAATTTCACTACTTAATTTTTCTCCTAATTCTAGCTTTCTCTTGTCTTTTTGATTAATTAATTCACTATCTTATTCACTTGATTCTGAAGTTTCTTGCTCTACTTCATTATTCTCTCCTTTCAATTTTTCCTTATATATCATTATAAAAAGGAAAAAAGATTTTTTTTTTTTAAATGAACTGAGAATGAAGAAATAGTTTTCTATCTTGCTAAACTTATAGCTATTTCATATCACTAAGATGACTAAATATTATTTTAGATTGTCTCTCATAATATCAATTTACAATTAGATTATGGTGAAGTAATTATAGTTTAAATCAATGAAGTTGAATGAACCATTATATGAACAAACGTTCAACTCTTAACAAAAGCTATAAATGCTAAGTGACTCTTTCTTCATTGATGAGAGCTATAGATACTTTCAACATTAAAAAGTTAGTCTATTTAGGAGAAATGGTCAACAATGGAGTAATTTCATTTTTTCAGTTATGACTCTTGGCAAAAAAATATTCAAAATAAGCATAAAAGATACCTTTATCTGCATTTCATATGAAAATGAAAGATAACAATGATAGATATACCCCTCAATTTTGCAAATTGAAGTAGATATTTTTCTCGTTAGAAAAAAAGTGTATATATATTTTCCTCATTGTTAAGGTGATCATGTGGAGGAGAGGAGATAG
>JAPFFP010047961.1:0-10084 GCA_026153255.1 Solanum medicagineum
CCGTATTCCCCAGCAACGGCGCCAAAATCTTGATGTCGCCCAAGTTACACCTCCTTATTATAGGATAAAGCAATCGTTGTCAAGAAATAGAACCTCACGAAGGTTAGGGTCGAATTCACAGGGAATACGTAGACTCAAGATAATTCACTGATTGCAATTCCAATGGTTAACCAACTTACTTCCCCAAAAGGGGAAGGGGTTGCAACAATCAATGAGAAATATAACTAAACTATCACAAGAGAGAAGTCAATATGGAGAGAAACTAGGGTATTGTGTTCCCCATGATTTCCCAACCCGTTATCACCAGATAACCTAATTCTTTTCTAGTGTATAATATGCAGGACAGTAAGTTATCTTCACCAAGCCCTTTTGGTCAAAGGCGAGAGGTGAATTTCACTATGCGACTTGGCCCATCTCTATAGTGTCCATTTCTAACCCTTACCTATTAGTCCCAGTATAACCTCCCCTTGGCTCAGTTTGGTTGATTAGACGAGAACATATCAATTTAATCCTATTAATTAATCTCTTTTCCTATTCATTATTACCTTACTCCAGTTAGTAACACTAGGCGGGTTCTAATATTGGCCACCACTAGAAAACATGCAAAACGAAGAGGGTTACTTAATACATGCATATACACCTTCCAAGAATCATGAATTATCCGATTCTACTTTGTTGGTTCTTCATGGTTCCCACAACCCTAGTTGTAGATTTAGCTACTCATGCTATATGAAAATGCAAGAATAATAAATTGAGAGGACATAATAGAAAACTTACACAATAGAATTAAGAATAAGTAAATCGAACTTCAATAAGAATTACAAGCTTGAAGATGAAATTCAAACATAAGTGTTCCCAAGGACTCTGAAATATGATCTTACAATTTTCTCACTCTAAATATTGGGTTCTCTGAGTATTAGGCGAAAACTTATGAAAAATAACCTAAAAACCTATTTATAATAATAAAAATTCAAGTCCTAAATGATATAGGAGAACTGGCTGGCACGCCAAACGAAAGCTATTTATCGGCCGTATTGTCGTCCATGGCTATTAATCGGGGTCTTGTACTCAGTTGCTGGAAATTCGGACTTCAATTCTACGACACCCCTCAATGACTTGTAAAGTGATTTACGACCTATAAAGGGGGTTTTGTCTGATGAAATTCCTAAAAGTCCAACTCTCCAACCTTAGGGCATGAACCATCTTCTACGACTCGTAAAACCTTCTATGACTTATTTGCATGTTCGTAGAATAAACTTCAGAAAACATTTCCTCACTGGAATTATTCACGAAACCACCCTATGGCCGGTAAAATGATCTACAGCCTGTAAATGGTCTCATATAACAGCAAAAATCAACAACTTTGGTTATTTTTCAAAATTAAGGCAAACCTATAATACTACAAATATAAACACAAAAACTAACTAACATCGCATTGAGAGCATTCAAAATTCCATGTTTTAAGCATTAAAAGTGTTGTATTTTGGCAGCACATCACCGTGTGACCACACACGGATCACGAGAGCTCCCATAGAGCGTCGCCTTGGTTCGAAACTTCCCCACACCAAAATTTTCAAGCTCTAATGAGGTTGTATGATGTTCAAATCTTTACAGCGATCAAAGTCGACTATCGCCAAACATATTCAAAGATCCATCGAATGTGAACAGGACCACCTTTTGAACTAATATTAAGATTCTTGGAATATGTAGCTTTAGGCAACAGTACTGTTTATCACCAAGTAACTTTGACGATCCACTAAAATGTGACATGCATCTTGAACCTCATATTTTCTTTTCTTCCTTGCTAGTTTCTGCAACTTTAGGCAATGGCATTGTGGATCCTCGAATCACTTTGACAATCAGTCGAATTGTACATTTTATCACCTTTTTTCAACTTACACCTAGTGTTGGACACTGTAATATTAGGCAATTATTTGTACTATTCAGTGCACCACCGACTAGTTTGATGATGGCAGATTTTCACCACCTTTTTGTTATTTTTGCTCCTTTTGTCATGTTTTGCTAAAATGTTTTCGTTCATGCATATTCCTTTTCATTCCTAGATTTTGTCCTGTTTTGCTAAAATTTGTCCCTTTGTGCATCTTATTTCTCATTCCTAGCACCAAATCTACATTTTGGTTGATATTCGAGGTAAAAGAATACACCAAGGACAATATTTTATGCACTTTAAACTTTATATGGGTCCATGCAGACTCATTAATATATATAGAAGTAAAGTAAAGAAGAGATCATCATACTAATATTGCATGAATGACAAGAATGCAAGATTGCAATAGTACATAATATAGTCGTGATTCACTTTTAAGAAAAACATATTCCTTGTAAAGTATCATATGTCATAATGTAACTCAAAATCATAGTAAGAGTAATGACTCATGGAAAATATATAATAAGCCTTTGTATGAAAAACCTTTAACCTTGTGAGAGATCACGAGCATATGTGAGATATCATGAAATCATGTGAGAGTTTTTGTTGACCAATATAAACTATGTGAGCTATAACATAGAGTACCGATGTTGCCCTATATTGGAGGAAAGGGGGAAGTCATGTGCCAAGGTGAATCTCCTATGCGGAAGTGGATCCACTAAGCTGCATAACTGAGCAAGCTCAATTAACGAATGACCCATCTAAGGAATCAAGCCTCAACTGACGGGTGACCCATCTAAGAAATCAAGCCTCAACTAATGGACAATCCTTATAAGGAATCAACCTCAACTAATGGATAATCTTTTATCCTATGATGGCACATAGTTCTGGGGCAATGAGATTCACTACTAATGGGTCATGCCACAACTAGGGGGCTGTGCCTCAATCCCAAGTCCTCTCAGCTCTAAGTAAACTCTCAACTGCATAGAGGTCACAAGCCATCATTCAAACTATATCATAGGAGGGGCAATATCTACTAGCACGTCCTTCTCATATCAATTTATGAAATGTAGAACAACTCATTAATTTTATCTTATGTCATGTGAGTATAGGCCTTTCATCATCATACATTCATACTTGCCACATAATCATAAGCTTGATCAAAATATCATATTTTTTCATAATATCATGCATAGGAATAACTCACTTCAAAATACTGTAAAGAGAAAGTTATACCTATCCTCAAAATACATAAAATAACTCATACATGATGGTGTATAGCCATCTTTGGTTAAAGCCCATATCATAGTCATAATCATGCTATAATTGTATTCATGTCAAAATCATGTTCATATTCATAATCGTACTCACGTTCATCGTCAAAAGATCTTATGTAAAAAGCTTTATACATTCATGACCATGTGATGAGAGATGTGAGTGTAGCATGGATACATGAGTATCAAGTTTGAATCATGATAATTGAGTAGAAACATACATAATCCTTGAACATAAAAGCATTTGAGTTACCCATGAATAATTTCATAATCATCATTTCATAATGGTTGAAGTCTCATTAAAACCATGTAAACTAAGAGAATTGAAGTGAATTCAGACTTGTTTCATAGTTTGGACATAGCCCATATCATAATCTTGACAATTGAAAACCAAATCATGAGAACCCTAATTGATTATAACTTGAAATTACATGAATTAGACTGAAAATAGTTTGGGCAACATGATTGAAAGGAGATCATGGATGAATTCACATACCAAAACTTGTATTAAGGAAATTGAGATGGAATTAGCTTGAAACTTGAATCCTTGAAAAATCCTTGACTTGAACTTGAAAGGAGGAATTGGAGAGTGTTTTGAGTGAATAATTTGAAGGGTTACATGGTAGAACCCTTCACTACATAACGCTCTTTAAATGTCCATAAGAGTGATAAAAAATAGGGGAAACATCAAACTAACCCCACTTCAATGAATGTAGAAAATCACCAGCGCACCACCACGATATACACCACCGACCATGTTGTGCACCACTCCCTATTGTCACAAGACCGTACTTGAACACAACGATGTGTGCGGCCTAGCAAACTTACTACGTTCAAGTTGCTAGTCAGCCTTGCCTCGAAGATTAGCAAAACTTAAGAAAGACTAACCTTATGAAAATTTGATGAAGGAAACTAGAACTTGGAGGAAAGAGCTCTTTTATTAGAGAACTTTGGAAGCTTTACAATGCTTGAATGCTTGAAGATTTCTTGTTTCCTAAAATGACTAGCCCATGGGCTATTTATAGTTGCCCCAACTCTAAATGGACGGCCAGGATCACTTTGATCCAATGGCTACAATTTGTTGGCCTAGAACTTTCTTACAAAATATCTTAGATATTTACAAGACAAAGAATACTCTAGCCTAGCCTAGAGTGTTCTAGAAGGTCCTAAGGCTTTCTTGAAAGATCCACCTTTCTCTAGGCAATTCTAGAGAATTTCGGAGGATTCCACCATGCCTTAGGCGTTTTTAAGGCAATATTCGGGCAGATTTTGAGTCGTGCGTAACATTCTCCCCCGCTCAATCTCGCGATGACCTCGGCACGTGCTCTTTGAAGGCCCGAATAAGGTCCTGGCAATCCCATAATGTTAACTCATGTTCCCAGCTTGTTTCGCTATTGGGTGACCCCTTCCATTTGACAAAGTACTCGGTATAAGTTGGATAAGTCCCCCGTCTGGGAACGACGTGGTGTGCAAGAATTTCTTCCGCTTCTTTCTCCGGCATCGTGGTGATGGCCGTTGGTGCTCTTTTTGACTCTGCCCTGCTTAGATCTTCCTTGTCTTGATGATACGGCTTCAAAAGACTCACACGGAAGACCGGATGCTTCTCCAAATGTGATGGTAGAGTCAGGCGGTAGGCTAGCTTGCCAATGTGTTTCTCCACGGGAAACGGTCCTTCGTAGCGCCTTACTTAGCCCCTTGTGCACCTGGATGGATCTTCGGCGCTGATGAGGAAGGAGTTTTACCATGACCAAGTCTCCCTCCTCGATTTCCAAATGTTGCCTCTTAGCATCGGCCCATTTCTTCATTTTCTGCGCAGCCTTTGCTAAGTAGGCTTTTGCCAAGTCTGCCTTTTCATGCCAACCTTTGGCAAACTTGTAGGTGGAAGGATTAGGCCCTTGTAACCAATGGCCATAGTTGGTGGCGTCATTGGTTGTTGTCCTATTGCTAGCTCAAATAGACTTTCCCCCGTCGACTCGCTTGTCTGCAAATTGTAAGAAAATTGGGCAATGTCAAGTAGCTTGGCCCAATCCCTCTGATTGGCGCTGACGAAGTGGCGTAGATATAGCTCCAACAAAGCATTCACCCTCTATGTTTTCCCATCAGTTTGTGGGTGAAATCTTATGGAGAAGTTGAGCTCAGACCTCATTATCTTAAAGAGCTCCATCCAGAACCTTCCCGTGAAGCGAGGGTCCCGGTCGCTGATGATGGTTTTTGGAATGCCCCAATACTTCACCACATGCTTGAAGAATAGGCGGGCAGTATCCTTGGTAGTAAGTTTTGTTGGACCTGGAATGAATACTCCATATTTGCTAAATTGGTCCACGACAACCATAATGTTGCTGCAGCCTTTGGATTTTGGTAGTGATGTGATGAAGTCCATGGAAATGCTTTCCCACGGCCTTTCTGCAATGGGCAACGACTCCAACAGACCTGCTGGTAGACGTTGTTCTACCTTGTCTTGCTGGCACACAAGACAAGTTTTGACGTAAAGCTCCACATCGTCCCTCATTTGGGGCCAATAATAAGCCCCTTCAATCAGCGCCATAGTCCTTTGGACTCCAGGATGGCCTGCCCATCTGGAATCATGACTTTCCCTGATGATTTCCTTCCTTAAGCCTCCCCACTTTGGCACATAAACCTGGTTTCCCCTGGTGAGGAGCAACCCGTCCTCGAGCCAAAATTGACATGTCTTCCCTTGACGTGCCAACCCCAACAAATTTTTGGCTTGTGGGTCATGCTCCAGCCCCTCCTTGATACGATCCACTATTGGGAAACTTGGGCTTGTGATGGAGGCAAGTTCGGCCTTCCTGCTCAGTGTGTCAGCCACAACATTACCTTTGCCTGGCTTGTACTCCATCACGAAATCGAACTCCGCTAAGAAAGCTTGCCACTGAATTTGTTTTGGTGTAAGCTTCTTTTGCTTAAGGAAGTAGCTAGTGGCGACATTATTAGTTCTCACAATGAACTTGGTGCCTAGGAGGTAATGTCTCCACGTCCGTAAGCAATGCACTACAGCGGTTATCTCTTTTTCTTGAACTGTGTAGCGCTTTTGTGCATCGTTTAGCTTACGACTCTCGTAAGACATAGGATGTCCTTCTTGCATTAGGAAGCCTCCCAGGGCGAAGTCAGAGGCGTCCGTCTGTACTTCGAACGGTTTGGTGTGGTCGGGCAGAACCAACACCGGCTCCTTGATCACGGCGGCCTTCAGCTCTTCAAATGCTGCTGAGCCTTTTCAGTCCACTCCCAGGTCCAGTTTTTCTTCTGTAGATCTGTGAGGGGAGCGGCTATAGAAGAATAGCCCTTGATGAACTTTCGATAGTAGTTGTCCAACCCAAGGAAAGACCGAAGTTCGGGGACTTTCTTTGGTGGCTCCCAATCTTGTATAGCTCAGATTTTGGACTTGTCCATCCTCAGTATGCCCTCTCCAAAAATGTGTCCCAAGAAGGAGACTTCCCGTCGAGCAAAGGCGCATTTCTCCTTCTTCACATAGAGCTCGTTCGCACGGAGTATTTGGAAGACTTGTCGCAAATGATTTACATGATCTTCCAATGTGTTGCTATACATGAAAATGTCATCCAAGTACACTACCATGAACTTGTCCAAGAAAGGCTGTACGACACGGTTCATGAGGGTGAAGAATGTTGCTGGCGCATTGGTGAGTCCGAAGGGCATCACAAGGAATTCATATGATCCATACCTCGTGACGCATGCTGTCTTGGGCTCATCTCCCTCCGCAATACGGACCTGGTAGTACCCCGATCGCAAGTCCAACTTGGTGAACCACCGAGCTTGGCCAAGTTGGTCGAATAAGTCAGTGATGAGCGGGATTGGGTACTTGTTTTTGACCGTGATCTTGTTGAGCGCCCGGTAATCGATGCATAACCATAGTAACCCATCATGCTTCTTCTGGAACAGTACCGGCGCTCCATAAGGTGCTTTTGATGGATGAATATAACCCATGTCCATCAACTCCTTTAGTTGCCTCTGTAATTCTTAGAGCTCCGGAGGCGCCATGCGATAAGGCACTGCCGTAGGTGGGGCTGCACCTGGTTCCAGCTCTATCTTATGGTCCACATCCCTCTTTGGTGGTAACCTCTTTGGTAGCTCAGGTGGCATCACATCTTGGAACTCTTCCAAAACGTGCTGGACTTCTGGTGCCAGGGACTCGGCTGGAGGAATGGCATCTTCTTCCTTTAAGGCAACCAGGTAGGTTGGCTCCTCCTTCTTGATGCCTTTAGAGAATTGCATGGCCGAAATCTGTTTCTCTTGGACTCGGGTTTCCCTCTCTAGGGGGACTAGATGTGTGTTGTCTTCCTCCAAGATGCACAGCGAGTTCGCGAAGGGGATTGGGACGACCTTGACCTTGTCCATGAACTCAATACCCAAGACGAGTGGATAATCGTCCATGGTCACGATCGAGAAGTTGACTTGGCCGTGCCAATTGCCTAAGCGGACCAGCACATTGCGAGCAACTCCAAAGGTCTTCGTTGGTGTAGATTTTATGCCCTTGAGCCAACCTCAGTTTGTCTCGTACCAGATGCCCATTTTCTTGGCCTGCTGAAGGGTGAGGAAGTTGCTGCCAGCGCCCGTGTCAACCAAAGCCTTCACTTGTGCTCTCTGATCTTGGCCTCGGCAAACAACCTCCCTTTCTTCTCATTTTTGGGCACCTCAACTTTTGCCTGGATCAAGCTAAGAAGTCGCATGGCCCTAATCTTCGCCTCTTCCTGTTCGTGCTCCTCAATTAAGTCCGAAAGCTTGCTCTTCTTGGGGCAGTCCCTTGCCCAATGTGGTCCGTCACAAAAGAAGCATTGGACCGGGGTCTTAGCCTTGGCCGGGAACTCTTTGACGTACTCCCGGATGACTCCTTTGTGTTGCAGACGCCTTAACTTGCCACGAGCTTCCTCCTCGACGTTACTTGGGTATAATTGCTTCTTGAGTTCTGCCTTGAAGTCTGCCCAAGTGTTGATAGAGCAGGTGCCTTTCTCTATATTGAATTGTCTCCTCCTCCACCACACCATCGCGGTGTCCTCGAGGAAAAGACTACCCATGTTCACCCTTAAAGCCTCGTCGTTCATGTCGAGAGCCCTAAAGTACTGCTCTATGCTCCAGATGAAGTTGTCTAGTTCCCTTGCATTTCTAGACCCTTTGAAGTATTTGGGTCAGGGAACATCTAACTTGGAAGGGGTAGTCCTTACCTCGGACGTACTGGCAGTACCCTGGGCAAGAGCTCTTTTGCACAGGCTTAGCTTCTCCTTGGTGCTCTCCAGCTCGAGCGAAAGCCTCCCTAGCTCTTCCCGCATTGAAGAAATCTCTGCCTTGTGCGCCTCCTCCACTGCCTTGAGACATTACGCCTGGATCTGGTTCATGGCGGACTGCATCTCCTCCTGCAATCTGTCTAGGCCTTGGTCGACCTACTCGACCTTCTGTTCGACCTCCTCGAACCTTTGATCGGCCTCCATGAACTTATCCTACCCATCGGCAATAGCCAGCTCCACCTTGGCCAGCCTTGTCTCCAACTCCCCCATGGCATCCCTGGAGCGAGACCTTTGGCCCTTGGATTTCTCCTTTCCAACTTGGGTAATTTCACTGCCGCCTTCCATACTCCCTTGATGTTCCGACGAACCTGACGCTCTGATACCAATTATCACAAGACTGTACTTTGAACACAATGATCTGTGCGGCCTAGCAAACTTACTACGTTCAAGTTGCTAGTCAGCCTTGCCTCGAAGCTTAGCAAAACTTGAGAAAGACTAAGCTTATGAAAACTTGATGAAGGAAACTAGAACTTGGCGGAAAGAACTCTTTTATTAGAGAACTTTGGAAGCTTTACAATGCTTGAATGCTTGAAGATTTCTTGTTGCCTAAAATGACTAGCCTAAGGGCTATTTATAGTTGCCCCAACTCTAAATGGACGGCCAAGATCACTTTGATCCAATGGCTACATTTTGTTGGCCTAGAACTTTCTTACAAAATATCTTGGATATTTACAAGACAAAGAGTACTCTAGCCTAGCCTAGAGTGTTCTAGAAGGTCCTAAGGCTTTCTTGGAAGATCCACCTTTCTCTAGGCAATTCTAGAGAATTTCGGAGGGTTCCACCATGCCTTAGGCGTTTTTAAGGCAATTTTTGGGCAGATTTTGAGCCGTGCGCAACACTATGGTAGGGGTAGTGGTGTGTATCCTTTGTATGAATCAGAGGGGCCAAGTGGAGGGTACCCTCCATAGACTGTGGTGGGGTCCACAAGTGAGGAAGGGTTACATGGTAGAACCCTTCATTGGATAACACCCAAAAAAGCCTTGTACCTGATCCAAGGGTCCCTCTATTTGACACGCCATTTCTAGTGGTGTGCACCATGAGCCTTGGTAGGCACCCTGGCCCAGAATCCTTGATGTCATGTTTTAAAGTCTCATTGAGGTCTTACAAAGTCCGGATCCTTACATGGATGAAGTATGAAATTATGTTTATTTACAATGAGTTATTTTATACAAAAAAAGATTTACAAATAAAAATAGTAATAAAGGAGAAGAAAACGTATGTCATTTCTCTTAGATAAAATAAATAGAAAATATATAAAATTTTCCTTATACTTGGCAACAAAACTTAGTTAAGTACTTTAACTTTATGGCATTTATGTGCACTCTTTATTCAATTCTTGGTAAAATTAATATGCCTTAAAAATTAAAAGATAATATCCTTATTGATGATGCTATGCACATGCACCGCATCAACATCTTATCGGTACATGTCAACGCTATGTCAAAAATTCACTAATTTTATATTTTATTTTTCTTTCTTTTTAATTAAAGAAAATTTTTATTAGTTATAAATTTATATTAATTGATATATTATTATTTATATGACAATTTCTCAAATTATTACATTTTTCCAAAAGCAAAATAAATTGTCCGAAATTGTCAGAAATA